>JAECUM010057602.1:0-21198 GCA_016617855.1 Megalonaias nervosa
GTTTACCATTATGACAGTGCCTACTGCAGCTGGAGTAATTTACTTTTTGAAATAGATTAGATAGCTAGTTAATAGGTTCATCTTTTTCCTTTGTGTTGCTGTAAATAGATCATCGCAAGAATTAACCAAATGACATTATCAGCTATTAAAAAGAAATTAATATACAGCTTACAATAATATCTGGTAATGCTGTTTTTGTTTGATATATCTAAGTTAAAAATCATTTAGCAATATTTTTCAAACTTTTCTTGAATTTTTCGATAATGCTCTATCACTGCTACTTTCATCTCCACCTTCACCTCTACGATTATAACGGGCTGTTTTGCACCTATTGGATTTCCCTTCGCAGAGTTTGTTGATATAACATTAGACGCACTAACAGTAACAATTATTATACCTTTTTTGGAACAAACATTTAACCTTTCACTTAATTTTAACTGTTCTTTAATTTCGACTCAGTGTTATAATATTTTCTTTAAGGCTATTTTATATTTCTGTTAAATGGCTAACTATTTGTGCTCTTTGACTTTACCAACCTTGTAATAAATCAATTTATTGAGCTTTTAGCCGGATCTTGTTTTTTATTATCAACATTTCTTTCTTCATTTCCTATATATTGTGGTTAAGCAAATCAAGCTCTGTTTTCATCGATAACATTTTTGAATATACAAGATGAACGGCAGTCACACACATATCATTTTAAATCTCTATCTTCTTGAGCAGTACATGATCTGCGAGCATTTCCTTCTCTTGTCACAGATTGTTCGAGGTAATTTCGTAATACTATCCGTTGAATGTTGCCGGCTTGGATTATCTTTATATACAGCCATTTCCATTGGTGGTGCATATTCTGGTTTAATCGATTTATTTTCTATTCATTACCAACCTGTTATGATATAAATCTCCTTCCCTCTTATTAGAAGTTATGTATGTAATTGATATCATTTTTGAAAGGCAAACTCTAACAATGTTTAACATCAGCTTTCCTAACGTCTTCGTAATTAAATGTTTTCTCTGTAATTTTAATGTATGGTTTGTATAACTTCTGCTTTCTTCACTTATTTTAAAATTATGGTTGATATCTTCATTGTAACTTTGAACAATAACTTGCTGCTGTACTATTGCAGTGGGACTAGTAGTAGGGCAGAAGTAAAAAAAAAAAAGGAGTAGAATTTCGTGGTGGTTCAGAACGCGAATCAATTGACAAATCATCAAGTTCAGCGTGCTTTTAGTAGGTTCTTAAATCAGATAATTACACCCGCGTACTGCAATTTTACGTTATTAAAACGAGTCAGATTCAACTTGAAAAAGAATCTTTTCTTTTCTAATATTCGAAACACTATATTACAGGAGTGAGGTGTTAAGCAGTGACGGCACGGGCCGCCAGATTTTTATCAGGCTTCGCTTTCATCGCTAAGACTGTGCGTTGCTGGTTTTGAATATAAAAAGGAAAAAGGTCAACAGAAGCCTACAGACAAGAACTAAAATTAGTATTGCAAACAGAATATAAAAAGAAATAAGGAGTACACGCTTAAACGATAAGGAATCGGATAGCATGGATTCAAAACAAAAAACAAATCAAAAGGCACATGAAACTTATAGCTGAACCAGATCAGCTGAAATATTAAAGACATTGTTAGATGCAAAACAATTGTGAATAGCATCTTCGATGAGCAAATTCTTTCAAACTGAGTACTTAAAAGAATTACAAAAGAAGTTAAAAGAAGACTAGTTAACAATATTTGTGATTTTATATTGAGTGGGTATTATCTTTTTTCAATATGGATTACCAATTTCATCATTATGCGCTAGCTTATAATGACATTAATATTAGAAAGGAAAGCGAACAAATAGAACAAAACTCTATGGATAATTATACTTGCATCACTGTAGATCGACAGTCAGAGAAAGATATATAATTTTAATATCCTGTTGATAATGGAAACGGTAAATGAAATATCTGGGTACAGAGAATAGATTTTATTGATGGTTATTGCAATATTTCCAATGACCGAAATAAAACAATATATTCTAATATAAACAATATATTTAAAAATGAAACCAAGACAATATGAATAACTGATGGTTTCGATAATCTTGAAATGTACATGAAAAAATCAAAGGATGGATGCTTGCCAATAGCAACATTGGAGGAAGGAGCAGGGATATTGAATGCCAGAAACTTGAGTTTAAAGTTTTAAGGGCTCCGAGAAATAAGTACCTTCTACATAACCAGCTACTATAGATTATAGGGATTTAATAGTATGAGACCTTTAAATAGATCTACCAAATCAGATGCAGTCTGTGAACTTTTCAAATCCGAAACTCATATATTCTTCTTGATCCGCTAAGCTATGGAAGAAAGCAAATTGTCATTGAAGCAATTCAACTCCATTATTTTCAATAGCTATTAAAGCGTATAGTACCCTGCTTTTGAACCGTAAAATGGTAATGGACTATAACAGAAATTACAAAGGGACATTTTAAACGCATTAAATATCAGCAGTAAAGATGAACACTTTAAAGTAATAGATTTTAATTGTTTGCCAGTTGCATATGTTTTTAGTTTTAAATCCATAGAGAAATTTGAAAAAGATGAATCAATAAATCAATCTCTTATCAATGACTTAAAGTTATACAACAGTCGTATTATAAGTCTAGCAGAAAGTATAGAAAATCTGATGCAACTAATAACGATTGTACAAAAACACCTTACACAGCCCAATGCGTAGAGAAGTATTTCTTAATTCACAGCAATGTATAAGAGTATATGAGAGAGATCTACTAAAACTAGAGGAACTATAAAAACAAATAGGAGAAAGAAAGAGGAACATTTTAGATCCCCATGATTTTTTTTTACCTACAGATGAATTACTCCATCAGTTGAATCTTTAAAAGTTGCTTGAGTGCAATGAGGCATGAACCTGTAGCAAACAAACAGCAATTATAAAAACGAATTGAGCGAAAGGTTAATGCTGAAATTTCAGCCTTACAGAATGATTTGTGGAAATAGAAAAGGTCTCTAGAAAATTGTAATGCAGTGCAAAAAAGGTAGAGTGACATAAGTCAGTAATAGTATTTTACAACAATTGAGGAAGATTCACTTTGACGGAGGCAACAGAAAGATGGGAGATTTAACAATATGGTTAATGTGAGTGAAAGTACAATTAGATCTAAGAATACATCCTATGATTTATCTACTTCAGATTTAAGTGATAAAATATCAGATTTAAAAGAACAGGACATAGTGACTCTTGTGGGAATAAACAGAAACAGTAAACCATTTATATATTACTGCATTTGTATTGGAAAATATAAACTCGTTTTTTTCTGAAAAATACGGAACGACCTTGCGGAGTTCATATTTTCCTATACAAATGCAGTAACCTTTTTATTATATGCTCATTTTGTTTAACTACCTATGGCTTAATAATAAAAGACATTACAAAAAACAATGTAATTGAATTTATGATTTATTCCAAAATAAATTCACGACCGTAGATTCATCAATGCACAATAACACTATTCATGCGCACAAAGCTCCGCTCAGCAACCTATTAACTTAGTCGCGCGCTCTACATCAGTTTGAAAAAGAGTTGTCTGTTTGGTCTACTTAAAATTGAAATTTGCAGTCATATTGTGAATGATACGCATGGATTTGGATTTTGTTTATATGTTGATCCAACTCAATTATGCTTTTCTGATTATAAGGGACTGGATTATTGGGTCATTTCAGTGCAGAAATGGAATGGATTTCAGCTGGAAATGTAGGTTACTCGAAATTTCAGTACAGTTTCGATGTGTTTCAGGTTGTGCAAAACATGTCGGTGGGATCTAAAGAACTAACTAAGAAAGTACATTTTGAGGAAATTCTTATCACCAGCTAAAGAAAAAGTGTTTATGCCCTGTCACTTGCATCTCGTGTTTGAGGGACCCTAGCTATGACATATTAATACATTGTTTCTTCTATCGCTAGCCTGACATTGTATCAAATTAGTTACACGGGGAAAACTGAAAAGCAGCTGTGTGTGGCAGTCCATTTACCAAGCGGAAATAATACTTTTTTCGTCGTCTTGGATTATTGGCTCTGAGAATCTTGCTTTCCTACCAAAACATTCAGTTGCATTTTTTTTTTTTTTCGAATCTACTATTCTGACAGACTTGAAAAATGATACGTCTCTGATAGATATCCGATAGCACTCGGCCTCAGTATCCTTCTCTATGCTATATTTTTATAGACCCAATAGAGCACTGATCGTACTATGAACCATTCTATTTGCGAAAAGATATGAATATTTCTCCTAAATAACTGTTTCAATGATCAGAACGGTTTTTTCAATAACTACGTCTCTCAAGTTTGTTGTTGACATTGTGAATATCAGTTCATTCGTTTCCCTCTTTGATAATTTCGTTTCTGACTCAGTGAACTCGTCCACATCGTTAACTTTATCATCTATACTTTCAAATGGACGAAACAGCTACTTTAGTTCATTCACATATAAATTTAATCAACCAAAACCTACAGCGTCTACTACACGAGCCTATATGGTTTCTTTACAAAGTAGTTACTACTACACTATACTATCTTTAGGCACACGTGTCGTGAGTAGTATAGTGTGGCACCCTACGGACAATGGGAAAATACATTACAGACACCCCTGGGTACGTTTACGGACAATATTTATACGGATAAATGGCACACCATGGGACAATGGGAATTTTGTATAGCGACAACAGGAATGGAACAGGTAGGGTGACGTCACGGTACTGGACACTTGAAACAATGTAGCAAGTACCGTGACGTCATGCCACCTGTTTCATTCCTATACAAAGTTGTATGCATTCGCGTTCGATTCTGTGGATAGTATAGTGTATGTTTTATGCATTCGCGTCCGTTTCTGTGGATAGTATAGTGTGTGTTTTATGCATTCGAGTTCGTTTCCATAAGCAGTAGGGAGCGTGAACAGACCACTTGTTCGAATTGTCACTTTTTAAGACAAAATTATGGTCTTAATTGTCAACTATACCATAAAACTTGCTCCAATGGGTTGACCTCGCTCTACACGTACTTGTCTTACGCATGGACAACCTACTATTCGTCTCACCCTCCCTGCTGCTCTAGTTTTGTTGATATCTCGGTGACCTTCTGATGTAGAGTTCAGCCGAGATAGAGTGTTTGTTTTTTGCTTAAATAATTAAATATAGTTATTATTAATTGCATGGTCAGTATTATTGAGATTATTAAAAATCATGAGCTCAACAACGATGAGGAGAATTATTTCTGTAACAAAATGATCATCGACGATAGCAGGAATGAACACTATTTCGTTCATCCAAATTATAAATAAATTTCTGCTATGACAACGATGGAATTATACCGCGTATCAACTCAAATCCGTAGAAAAATTAGTCCGAAATCATTTTGACAACGAGTACAAACGTCGTATATACAAAACCGATTCTGATACGTGATTTTATCACGGTTAACAGAATATGAGGGATCCTTGAAAGAACTCTGTATTAAGCGGGACAGGCAAGAGTCAACACGCAGCGCATCAAGTATGTCCGATATGTGCATTCCATCTTATTATTTTGAATGCGGTAGTTCTTTCTAGTAATTTCCGGGCCACGATAGAACGGTTAATAAGTCAAGGTGGAGGCCGCTATCGTTGTTTGTATAATCACTATATATACTTTATATATATATATATATATATATATATATATATACTATATATATATATATATATATATATACTATATATACGATTAATATATGGCGCGATTCTGCAATCATGAAAAATACTAGATAGAATCATCTGTTGATCAATCTGCGGTTTGTAAATTTATACTTCTTCATGTCCAAATATACTGAATCAATTATTGATTGAAATATGTGAAATTTTAACATCGCAGTGTGATCATCAACAACAGTAATATCATCACTGCCATAAAATCCTTGAGCGTCGTTGTAATATTTGATCCAGCGCTGATCATCAGCAAAGTCTGATTTTGGCCATACTGGATAATTTAGTGTGTAATCAGATCTTGCAGCGTTGATCTTATTATCGGATATCAGATTCGCTCCAAATCCCTTGTAAATCAGTTTGATCTTCTCAATGACATTTCCTGTTGTTAGTTTCTTTGTTCGGATTTGAGCTTCAGGAAATATGCTGGACCAGTTCTTCAGCAGATTGTTGTATGTTTCTAGCTGATCTCTGTCATGCAGTAGATTTTCCACATACATTCGAAGATCTGGTCCTGATACTACCACGTATGTCGCTGACAAATCGTCAGGAACAACGTCAGGTAAATTCAGCATCGTTAGAAAACTCCTCACCGCGTTGAGTTTTTCACGAGGACTGATTTTGTCAGATCGGAACACTGTAGCGTTAATCGCATTACCGTCACTGAATTTATCAACGATGACCCGTTGAGATCGTTTTAATCGTGATGAATTATTATATAACTGTTCAACTTCATCCGCGGGTAGTTTACCAACATCGCATTGGAACATATGATTCAGATATGATTTCTTTGCTTGGTACGGCTCTAATGTTTCTTCTGGATTATATTTATAGTATTTAGGACCATCTACGACCATCTCGTCAGATTTTGATTGTTTTATTCGATTACCGACGCTGGTCTTCAGAAATTCATCGACGGTGGGATTATTTTTGATCTCTTCGTCGTTCGGCGTTTTGATATTATTTTTTTTCCGCCACGTATCATAATCATCAACAGGAGTTTGAATGATCTCGTATCCGGTATTCTTCATCAACGATATCAATCTCAGTGTAAAGTACATCTTGGAATTATTCTCGTCGATGATATCGCTGAGATATGCGAATCCGTACGCGGTTGATAGTTCACCAAAATTAGGTGTTCTTGTCAATTTAGTTTTGTCGTCAAGTAATCGTTCACGATCAAAAATAATTTTTGTTATATCCTCGCGAGTCACAGGAAGTTTACAATCACGTTGTTTTCTCGTTGCTGAATAATGAATTTCATTAACACAACGAAATCGATGAATAGCCTGTTTAGTTGCTTCAACTGATCCTAATTCCTCCAAGAACGCATACATGACATTAAATCGTTTATCGGTAATACTAACTCCTGCTTCAAGAGCATGATTAAATATCACAACGTCGTAATCGTCGAATGCAACATCGATATTGCTGAAGTCCAACTTCTTCTGCGTCGGATCGGTATCGGCATGATAATACTTGACACGATAGCCAAGATGTTGTAGTTGTCGAGAAAGACTTTCAACGGAATAATTAGTTCTGGATTTATTATGAGCGAAAACAGATATCTTGTTTCCGTGTTGTAATTGTTTTAGTAGATTTGCAAGATTATCATGATGGGAATTCTCCACGATAAATTTCTTTCCATGATCAGGTTTATAATCGTTGATGATGAATTTTATCGATGATCGTCCCATGTAATCACGAAACAATATCAGATCGTCGTTGTCAGCATCTGCGTCGAGAACAATTAATCGTTTACAAGCTAATACTAATCCAGCAAATTTATCCCAACGGTCTTTACTCGATCGAACTGACGAGATTTGCTGTCGACGAATTCCATGCCATTCATCGACAATCAACACATCAGGAATTCCTTTTATCCGATGTAACGATTCCCACTGAACAACAACACGTCGTCGGTCGTCGGGTTGGAATATTATGTCTCCGGCGATATCAGAATACGATTCAATGTTGTAATCTGATTTAGTTTTTTCCGTTAAAGTTTTTCGATAACTAATAACAGCTATAGGCTGATGCGGTTTTAATGATTTTCAGGCTGCTTCTGATTTACCCATACCACATCCTGATCCATCGATGTAGTCTTCGTCGGGAATTACTCGACAACCAGGACCATTCTCATGAGCTGGTAATGTTGTATAACATTAATCTGGCTTTCTTTCTCTAAAATATCCAGGATAATGACGCAGACGTTTTGATTTTACTACATACCTGATATAATTCTTATCGATGTGACGTCCTGGTAAACCCAGGGATAATTCATCGACTATCGGATTTGATGATTCGCCGTTGATGATTTTCTGAATTTCCTCGTCAATTGATTCATTCCGAGATATTGTTATTTGTTTCCCAGTACTTCTCAGATAAACAACGACATAACAATCCGCGTTAACAAATACGAGACAGTTATCACATTTGTCTTCGATGCAATCGTTGATATAATCGTACCCGTGTCTGCGTTCACAAATGTTACAAACATGACCAGGTCGTCTTGATATCGTAAATCGATCCTGTGATGAATTAACTACAGTGATTAATTGATTCGGTTGTCCCGTTAGCGCTGTTGATATTCGTTCCATGGCATCAGCGGGAATATTGCCACATCCAATAATGATGATGGGAAGGAAAGGTGATGAATTGGTGTGAAAGACCCAGGAGTTTTCTTTTCGACTAGACCCAAAGGCGAAATGTGTAAATTGGGATATGGTTTTGTACGAAAAGGCCCTGCAAAGTGACCCGCTATCAATTCTTTCTGTATCTTTTCTTCAGTAATTTGGGTATTAGTTTTAGCTGGTTTCAGATTCTTACATACTTGTGTTTGCAATGTCCCCCTATACCCAACATCGAAACCTTTTTAAAAACCTAAAAGCAGGTATTCCGTTGTGACAGGATCGAAATCGTGGAGCCAATATTGCAAGCAGTAAATTTTCACCGGTGTAGGCAAAGGGTCAGCACTATTTGCCGACAGCCTTCTTGATGTTTGGGCTAGTGTTTCGAGGTTGGTCTGATCGTTGGAAACGAAAAAGCTGGTTGTTAGGTCGCTGCGGTTCCTGGCTGTATTGTGGGAGTACCTTAAAGGAGTGAGTAATTGGTTTTGGGCAGCGAACGAATGAATGTCCCCCTAGACAATTGAAGCATTTGTGCTGAAAATTGCATGAAAAACCGGATGAACAGCCACCGTTTTTGTTGTACATAAAACAAACTCCCTTCGGACACTTTATGTTTGTACTTTGTGAGGGATTGGTATGTGTGTAGCTGTTATGACTCGACTCTAGCACCGCCTTCATGTAGAGTTCTAGATGTGTGGTACCCCATTTAGCTTCCCCCTTTGCAACCAATTGTCGAAAGTTGTGATCATAGTGCCTCGAATCGGCGCGTCTCTCCTCCAGTTTAAGGACAGTTTCCTTATGGTGGGGAAGAGAGTACTAAGAAGGGGATGCTTCTCACATAAGACACTAGTGAACCTGCTCCAAGCAAGAATCCTCTGTCCGATTGTGAGTTGGATGTTCCTAACGTTTGGGAAAATGCTAAGTTCAGGGCCAGTACTGTGGTTATGTAATTGAAATATGAAACCCGCATCCTGTGCGTTATTCAGGAGGGTATAAAAATCAATGTATGAGCCCGCCCATATGTTTGCCTTAACTTTATCCGGGATTAAAGTGGATGGGGAGACCGACGAGCTTACAAACTGTGATTGGGAAAGCCCCCCGGAGGCAGAAACGGTTAGGACGATATTACCTGTATCCACAGCTGTACCTGTAAATGAAGCTGTGTTTTCCACAATTGCACGGGAGACCATAGATGCCGCTGGTGTGTTGTCTGTTGCTACGGTGGGTACATGTTGAAAACCAGTTTGTGGACTATTTTCCATGGACGGCCTGAGCACAGCTACCAGTTGATCCAATCTGTTATTGATCTCCTGTATCGTTTTGGTGGTGAGCCTGTCGGAGACTTCTTGGGTTATAACATTAAGAAGCTGGGGGTCCATCGCAGCCCCTTCCTTGGACGTGCCAGGTTGAGGGATGGCGGCAGTTGGTGTTGAAAATGGCGCATTCTTTCTGGGCCTCTTCGCTGCCCCTTGGACTTTGGATCTTGATGGTCTGGCTCTCTTCACTGCCACTTGCGACGCTGCCGCAGCTTTCTTCGTAGGGGGCATTCTGTAATGAATGCCACAAAAAGTTAACAAATACATAAAGTTTATTTTATTACTACGTAGCAATCGTTGCAAATGCATAACCCTTATTGTAAAATTATGAAACTCGCTGTTCACTGTAGTGAGATGAGGAACGAATTTGGCAATAGTAAGTAAGCAAAATGAAAAAAGGAACCAAGTTTGACTTACTATGAACAGTGTGGGTCAATGTTTTGAGGTGCGGAATGCAACATGAAACCAGTACAAACAGGGCCTAACGAGCTGGGCAACACATAGCCCAGTTACATGGAGCGAAGTGGTGGAAGCAGAAAGCACAAATGACCAATTTAGAACAAATGGTAATGTACGGAACCCAAGTACGCCAAGCATGAAATAGTAGCAAACGGAAAACATACAGAAACGACTGCTAAACACAGCCCAGTGGTACGGAACCAACTGGTAAGCACACAGGCTAGTGATACGGAATCAACTGGTAAACACAATCCAGTGGTACGGTACCAACTGGTAAAAACATAGGCCAGTGATACGAAATCAGCTGGTAATCATACAGTCCAGTGGTTCGGAACCAGCTGGAAAACACAAAGTAATATCCAGTTGTACGGAACCAGCTGGAAGACACAAGGTAAATATAAAAACCAGTGGTACGGAACCAGCTGGCTAACACACAATCCAGTGGTACGGAACCAGCTGGACAACTTAAGCAAGTGGTACGGAACCAATTGAAAGAAAATATAAAAACCAGTGGTACGGAGCCAGATGGCTAACACACAATCCAGTGGTACGGAACCAGTTGGACAACTTAAGCAAGTGGTACGGAACCAATTGAAAGAAAACAAACATTCAAACGTTAAATCCTGTTAAAAAGCATTTAACAGTGTGACAAGGACAGAAGACGGACCAAACACTCTTAGGCAAATATGTAGATGAAATGAATTTATGTAATGGACGGTGGGAAATATATCTACATAAAGCTTTATGGTTCTTATACAATTGGCCGACGACATTGTTTGCAAGCCACTATAATAACCCCTCTGAGCTACTTGTAAAGGTGGTATTGGCCTTTCTTGGACAAATGAACGCCGTCCCGACAAAAATTTTGAATGCAAGTTGTAGCTTCTTCAGAAAAAATCTAGCGTCTGCCTCTGATTTCAAATGATGCTGCAATCTTTTACAGATGGAATGACCCAATACGAGTGTGACGTAATGATAGCAAAAGAAAGGTAAGGATAATGAAACACGTTAATACAAAAATGAAGTACTTAACTTTCAGGACGATCTGTATGTGCCACAATTTCAGGAAACGAGGAAGGTCTAACAGCGTAAAACGATAACCACGAAGACAAAAATTTCTATCAAAAAAGGCAACACGTCTGCACCCCAGAAGGAAATTAGTTCCACTGACGCCAAGGTCCTTAGCAGAGAAAATCGCTCCGAGCGCATCCGGTGCGAAATCATTGCGATTGGTTGGGCAGAGCACGTGATACAAAACATTAAATTTATTGGACCTTGACAGCGCGTTACGCGAAATATCTGGCGGGAATTGTAGACCCAATCACACCTCCCATAAATGTCCTTACGCGAGCGTAAATAGTTATATATAGCGCGATTCTGCAAACAACGATCGCAGCCTCCACCTTGACATAGTCAAGGGACCAATTAACCTTTCAATCGCGGCCCGGAAATTACCAGAAAGAACTACCGCATTCAAAATAACAAGATGGGATGCACATATCGGACATACTTGATTCGCTGCGTGTTGATTCTTGCCTGTCCCGCTTAATACAGAGTTCTTTCAAGGATCCCTCGTATTCTGTTAACCGTGATAAAATCACGGATCATAATCGGTTTTGTATATACGACATTTGTACTCGTTGTCAAAATGATTTCTGACTAATGTTTCTACGGATTTGTGTTGATACACGGTATAATTCCATCGTTGTCATAGCAGAAATTAATTTCATAATTTGGATGAACGAAATAGTATTCATTCCCGCTATCGTCGATGATCATTTTGTTATAAAAATAATTAACCTCATCGTTGTAGATACATGATTTTTAATAATCTCAATAATACTGTCCATGCAATTAATAATAATTATATTTAATTATTTAAGCAAAAACAAACACTCTATCTCGGCTGAACTCTACAACAAAAGGTCACCGAGATATCAACAAAACTAGAGCAGCAGGGAGGGTGAGACGAATAGTAGGCTGTCCATGCGTAAGACAAGTACGTGTAGAGCGAGGTCAACGATGAAGTAACCCATTGGAGCAAGTTTTATGGTATAGTTGACAATTAAGACCATAATTTTGTCTTAAAAAGTGACAATTCAAACAAGTTGTCTGTTCAACCTCCCTGCTGCTCCATCGATTGATGAACATCAATCTATCATACCCAAGTCATTCAACCGACTAAAAAGATTTTAGGTAGGAGAATAATATTTTTGGGAGTTAAACATAAATTACACAACTAAAGTTTTTTTGGGCAAGAAAGAGTGAGTCTTTTCGAGGCAGTGGAGTGGACCTGAAAAGGGCCTTTGGGTTCTTCTTGTATTTTCTCCAGTTCTTCCACCAGCTTCTCACTTTTCCAATGATTCCTTTTTTCTTCTTCGTCTTTTCTTCGTCTGCTATCCAGTCTGGATGTCCCATGGATCTAAATGTTTCCTGCACCTTGATCCAGTTGTTCAGTCTCTCAAAGTCCTCATTTTTTGGTTTCTTTGTCCTTCCTCTCTTTTGCCCAGGTCTCTTTAATCTTCTTCACGTCTTCTTCTCTTCCATTACCTCTTTTGCGATGTCTTCGCCTTTCTTTAAATGGTCTAAGCCTTTATTGACAAAAGACCACTCGGTTAAATGGAATATGTCTTCCAAAAACATTTGACTTTGATAACAATATCAAGAACCTGCTTCAAGGTTCCCACTCTTATATATTTAAGTTGGATGAAGCCTCTCAACTTCTCCACTTCCTCCTCTATCAACCCTTGTAATTCATAACTGGCTACATTCAGACTGTTCACCAAGTCTAGGCTACCTGGGAACCTCCATTCCTTTTCAAGCCTTTCCATCACGTAGACTCCATCCATCATCCAGTACCAACTGTCTTTCAGTTTGTTGAACAAGTCCATGTTGTGTCGACTAGTCAACGCGGGTAGCCAGACTGACGACCATTCCGCGTTATGTACGTCAAGCACGGACGTGGACGAAAACATCCCTTACACTCACTTCACATATTATCTACTATCCACACAAACGAAAGGAAGAGAATAAAAACACACCATATCTACTATCCACACAAACGGGAAGAGAATAAAAAATACACCATATATACTATTCACACAAACAAACGCGAACGCATAAAACACACACTCTACTATCCACACAAAAGGGATGAGAAGAAAAACACACCATATCTACTATTCACACAAACGTACGCGAATGCATAAAACACACACTTTACTATCCACACAAACGGGAAGAGAAGATAAAACACACACTATACTATCCACACAAACAAAAGAGAAAGCAAAAAACACACTCTACTATCCACACAAAGGGGATGAGAAGAAAAAACACACCATATCTACTATCCGCACAGAAATACGCGAATGCCAAACACACACACACACACATCAGTAAAGGAGAGAGTGTTTATAGTCACACTACACCACATTCACACAAATTGGCAACTTGAATAGTGTCTCTTTTCTAGGGATCTAGTTAGCCCTGAGAAAGGCTGTTTTTTTATAACTCCAATAGCACTTGGGCTAATGGTGGCACCTCCCTGGTCTGCACCCCCCCCACACACAACGACGGCTCTAGTCCTGCTTCCAGTTTACATTTGTGGTTGTGAGCGCAGAGGGAGGTTGAGTGGCTTCACTCTCTCACTCCTCCGTTTGAGGGATAGTGAAGACTTGTTCCCTCTGTGTTCTCCTATGCCACACTCGCGGATGATATGGCATCCTTATTTCCTCTTTACAGGTTTCTCTCTGGGAGATCACAGCTCTTGGTACTGGTGGTAGTGGTTGCTGTGGCTGTGGCTGGGGTAGAGGTGACTGTGATGGTACTATTGCTTGTGGAGGTGTACTCACCTCAGCTTTCACCTTACACACAGGTCTCATTATGAGGTGAGGCAGAATCCTTTCCTTCTCCTTTCTTTCTTTTTCTTCTCCTCCTCCTCCATTCTGGCTTTCTCCTGGCTCGCCTCTATAGCCAGCTAGTCTAGTAGTTGCCTGGCATACTCCAGGTGCATTTGCAGCTCCAGTAATTTTGCTATTCTGTTACTCATCTTCAGTGTTGATACGTCAACGATGGGTAGCCAGACTGACGAGCGCGCCGCTTTATATTCCTGGAGCTGGACGTGAAGGAAAACATCCCCTACCCCAAACCTTGCCATAACCCCAAAAACATGGAACGGGGGGAGGGCCTAAAAAAAACACTCACACTGACTTTTTTACTTACAAACACAGACACACACTATCAGACAAAACAGAGAAACGAAGTGCTTATAGACACACTTCTATTTTTTAAAACGCAAACACACAATTTTGTTTTGGCAATTGAATTAGTATCTCTTTTCTAGAGTATTGGGGTAGCCCTGAAAAGGGCTGCTTTTGTTGACGGGGAGTGATGGCAATCTTTTACTGTCTAAGATTGTGTTCCCGTCTGGCAGCAGGCTTTCCTACACGATACAGCCTGCTTCTGTGGAAAGAAAAGAAGAACTCTTTGGTGTCCACACGACAGTCAACAAGACCTCTGTCTGGTTCTTGCTGCTGCTGCTGTTGCTGTTGTTGCTGTTCTCTTTGCTTCTGAAGTCTGTACTTCTCTTCGTCTTGTTCTTTCTTGATTTCTTCTCTGAAGACCTCTTCTACCAGGTCTTGGGCTATTGCTAACATCCTGACATTCTCTATCTCTTCAGGCTTTGGTATCAGGTTTAGCCTGACACGATGTAAATTGACGTAACCTTCTTTCAGCTTGGCTAGTCTGGAAGGCATGTTCATAGGTGGACGAGTCAACCATGGATGGCCAGACTGGAGACTGCCTCGCATTATATGGTTCAAACGCGGACGCGATAGAAAATATCCCTACTAGGGTTTTTGTTGAGTCGGACCGCTATGATAACTCATGTCATGGTGACGGATGGAGAGAGAAGTCAAAGGGCATATATTCACAGTGGTGTTTTGGAAAACAAACAACAGACGCATTTTTTCAAAACACAACATTTTTATTCAACAAACAACTAACAACTAACAATGAACAATAATATCAAACAAATTATTTTTGACAAGGTTGACAACGTTGTGAAATCATGTGAGATTTCCACTGATGGAAGTCATGAGGCCATTGATGTACACTACGTCTCCTAGCTAAAGACAAGAGATAACCGTAATGGTCACAAAACCATCTATCTACTTTCTCATCATTTCTAGAAGAGTTACGATCAAAATATGTCACTAAATGTTCTAACGGATATCCAAGACTGCGTTGATGAAGAAAATACACACAATATTGTCCACACACCATGGAATCTGTGCCTTGTAATTTCACATTATTGAATCGTGTCGTCTGGGCATTTCTTCTCAGAAAGTCAATGATGTCGTCTTCCAAAGGGGGTAATCCATACGAATCAAAATACTCCACACAATCTTCTTTAGGGAAGTAAACGGCTATCCAGCGGGTTCCTGGGAGATGACTGTAGTCCGTGTTGATGATATAAGCTTGATGGTCTTGAGGTTTGCGATGAGGTAGTTCATCTTTAGCGCAAACGACAGGATTCCAAGAAGCAGTGTACGAACTGTTGTTCAAAAGGTAATAAAGTTCCCAGGTATCCATGTTTTGTTATGTTGTTTTTTCTCACAGGTAATGATAAGTCATCAATTCAATTTTGACTTATTGTTTGAAAATCTCTGTCAAGTAACCGTTTCTTCGTTTCGTCTCCACACTCTGGGACAAGACAGCTTCGATTAGATAGATCTCCAGAGTAGTCAATGGAGGGCAGGAATGATTAAGCAAACCATTGTACCACTCATGCAACACTGCTTCTTCCGAGATGAGACTCCAAGCGTCGTCCAGATACTCGTCCAATTTTTCTTCTTGACTCATTATCAGACTTTTATCGTGTTGAATTTGACTGGGATGATCGTTTTGACATCCATAGCAATCTCTCTTGGTCAATTCCGTAATTTTATCGGCCAAGTGTTTAGCAAAACAGGACACTAAATGTTGTTCTTGTTCTGGCCATCTGGACGTGACCACCTCGTCCTCTTCGTCTTGGTCTTGGGATTCTGCTTTCACGGTATCCTCCCATTCCATTTCCAAAGATTCTCTACTGTTCAAAGAGTGATAAGAGTCTTCCTTAGTTTCTAATAGTCTAGAATGACTTCTCTCAAACTGTTGATTTCTATGGTATTATCGAATTCGGTATGCAGTATGAAGTTCACCGTCTCGATGAGAGCTTCTGCAAACTGAAGTTCCACACGCAGTTGACCGGATTTTATAGGGTGGAAATGTCCATCGTCGCTGCCTTGGTCTGGAGTGAAATCAAAAGCCCACAAAGTGTAACCTCATTCATAATCGTCGTACGAAATGCCGTGACTGGTGTTGGTCCCTACTGTCCGGTAGCTTCGAACAGAGACAAGTACGACCTCAAGTAATTCTTCTGGGTAAGGTTAGGTTCGAAGGGTCTGGTACACAAGGTCTTGCCATCGCGACTGACTTCGATCTTGGACACTCTGTAGTGCTTAAACTGGAAAGGATTCTGATCGTGGGTTCCGTTGAGTGCTGCGTTGCTGACGATACCAACGATTAAACGTTCGGGTAACTGTCCTTAGAACAGATGATCTTCGATCTTGGATTGGAGTCCAGCAGCAATGGTAAAAGTTTTCATTTCTACACGTCGTATCGGATACTTGGCGGTCGTTCTGCTAATATTTGATGTCGTTTCCCGCTTTAGGTAACACTTCTACGCGCCGCACGTAAAGTCTGGCTTCTTGGATAATCGTCTTGTACTCGTTGGCATGAGCCATCAAATGAAATTCGACCCATTGGGATTCTTGCATCGTCATCATGGTGGGTGGCATGGCAAACAGATCCAGTTCCGACTTGGAACAGGCGCAAGACTCTCGGTGTATCATTATCTCTCTGTAATATTTTTAATAATCAAAAACGGCTAAGTCTAGGATGGTTTTTCTTTTCTTAGTCATTCTAGCTCTCGGAGTGTGACGTCCTCTCAAGGGGTGTCTTCGTCGTCTTTTTCTGCCTTGTACTTACTGTGTCGTCAGGGAAGCAGGAATGCCTGACTCGGCAGCGTCCAGGGCATTTATAGGAGTTTCTCGTCGACCCAAAATGTCTTTGCCTGTTTGAAGCAAGACATTTTTGCATGCTTTCAAGAAAGCTTCTTTGGGGTTTTGTTTTTCAATGATGACATTTTGGAGAAATTCTTTGCCTTGCGTCAACGCGGCATCTTTCAAGGCGTGCAATCCCCGTGTCACTATCGGTTTCAAAACGGGAGCCACCGATCGAGAGGCCAATTTTAGCATATATCCTAAACCATGTCCTCGTTGTCAAGCGACTCTTTGGTACACAGGATACATAACTGACAAGGGGTTAGAGTAATCGTTTTCGAAAATGGAGTTTCACTGTGACTTTCCCTTTGGTGAATGGAATATTTTGTCCCAGATCTCCTTTTATAGTAATTTTGACAGTGCACAAAAAATCAAATTTAGTCCTTGGTTCATTTCTACAGGGAATCGAAAATATTTCACAAAGTCCAAGTTGATCAACTTCGGGTCTCCACCCAAAATATCATACAATTCAGGACAAAATGTAATGGCCAATTCTTTGTCCTCCGAAAATTTGATTAGTAGGCGACGAGCTATTTTGTGGTACTTGAGGGTAACACTTTTCTTTTTTTTCTCCAAGGCTTTGCCAAACACAGTATTGAATTTGGTAGCAATCGTGTTCACCAAATGTTGGCCGCTAAAATAATAGCCTGCAGGAATGGTCAACAGAAAGTGAACCGTTAAGTTTTGGGGTCTTGTGTTTTCATAGAGTCATTTACAGTGGTGCCTTCATCCAAGCTTTGTTGCACTTGCTCGTCATGAACTTCCACCGTAAAAGTGTTTTGATTTGGAAGGATATTTAGGATTTGCGTAGGATGAATCACTTCCACTAAAGCCACTTCCCAATGAGCTTCGTGACCCAATTGAATGGCCTGAGGTAATTTGGCCGTGTAACAGCATAAGGTGTTTTTGGGAAACACCTCCATGGAACTGTCACTGGGCAACGTTAAGTAAAATTGGTTATTCATAATTCTAGAGTTCTAGTGTCAGAGGGGTCGCTGGAAGACAGTGGAGAGTCTAAAATACGATTGTTTTGATTGGAATGGTGACTGTTGGAAGGGTGACTGACGTTGGACGCAAGGCTCCCGTTGTTTTTGTTCCCATTCGAGGAATATTTCAGGGATGGATTGGGAAGAAGGTAACCAATGCAACTGCTGAGTAAAATGGTCCACAATTGCTTGTCTCCTTGTTGCAAACTCAAATTGGCAATGGCAGCACCGATGACACAATACACCAAAAAGATTTGGCAGCAAAAGATGATTTGCGTTTTAGGCATACGTTCTCCACACCGCACACACACGGGTTGCTTTTGTAGATTTTGCAGAGAAGAACTGGACGAAGGAGTGGTCACTGCAGTAGCTCAGGCTGTGTTGAAGGCCTCGATAATTTGCGAAGCGTCGATCCAAGAGTCAAAACTGGAGGATATCCTTTCCAATGTACTTTGACTTCTTTGACACGTTTCTTCACACTTTACGAGTTTTTCGATCGAGAAAGCTTTCGATCTCGTACACTTCGTCTTCTTTTTTGGTCACACGTTGTAACTCGGGCAAGTAAAACGTTCCTTTTAACACTTCCCCGTTCATGTTTTCCAATTTATAGACGGGAGGATGACGGCCACGCACTTGTTCAGTGACACGAAATAATTCGGTGGTCCAATTGGGTAAGTAACCTTTGTCGAAAGTGCGTTTGGTTTTGCCAATACGCACCCAATCTCCTGCCAACACTCCAGCTTTCTTGGGGACAGTCACCGTCGGGGACGTACCAAACAGGCTCTCGAAGACGGTCACTTCGTTGTCACTTCGTTGTCGGGAGTCACTTTTTGGGGGGCACGTTCGATGCTTCGATGGTACGATTGGTTGTACGATTGGACGAGGTACGGTAATACGTCGATATACTTGAGAGTGTGTTGATGCGTAAAATATTTCTACATGCGTTCTTTCAAGGTGCGTTGAAATCGTTCCATGATGCTGGCTTTGGTTTTGGGATTCTCGGTGGTTAAAAAATGAATGTCACGTTTCTTCAATTCTTTTTGGAAAGCTTGGTTCAAACATTCGGTGCATTTGTCGGTTTGCCATCGAAGAGGGTGACGGCCGTTTTGTTTCAACACCAGTTTGGAAGTCAAAGGCACGACCCATGTAAATTTAGAAAAGACGTAGATGACACAAAACAAATAATTGTAGCCGCGATTGTAGGTGGCCAAATGAGAGACATCGTCTAAATCAGCTTGCCATTGATGATCGATACCCTCTACCCGAGTGCGACTTCTGGAAAATTTTCGTCGAATGGGTTTGTGTAAGGTGTTCGTGCTTTGTTCTTGTAACCATCGTTGCACATGAGGTAAACGGATACATTTCAGTCGAGTTTTGGCAGCACGATACAATTTCTGAACTCCTCCGTAACCTGCGGGATGGGCTGAATCGTAGTAAATGCTGGCTAACACCTTCTTTATGTTTCAATAAGTGATCCACTCTTCGCTGATGCTACTCTGAATGGGACGAGGGGTGGTTTAGAAACGACTTTACGTGTCCGATGTGCCATGGGTGTAGAAGTTGAAGGCAGTGATGGTGGCGGTGGTAGTAATTGGATGGCTTTGGTCTTCTTTTCTTTTTCCACTTCTGGTTTCCCTTCTTCCTTTTCCACTTCTGTTGAAGGAGGAGTGGACATCATCTTTTTAACCAAAGCTTTAAGTTCTTCTCGTTGGGGTATAGGGGAAGGGGTCAACAAGGACGCTGAAATTTTACCAGGGATGGGAACTGCTGACGGTGTTTGAAAGACTTCTCGTACCTCTTCTTCCTCAGGTATCCATGGGGCTGCGTCTGTCTTGACTGCTGGGGGTGGTGATGGACTTTTCATCAGGGTCTTACAATTTTTCAGAGTGGGTAGAGCTGTTTTGTCTAAAGCTTTCTGGTGAAAGAGTTGCAGTAATTGCAACAATTGACCGTACCGTTGAGATTTTTCCGTTTCTGACAAATAGCTGAGATCCATCAACGATTGCAGTTCGTGTTGTAGCTGGGACATCTCGGTCAAATGAGGGTTGGGAGGTAAATGCGGGGTCCGTTGTTCTTGCCAACGATAGTATTCCATCCATTGTTTGTAAGGCACTAAAATCAGTTTTCGTCCTTCCATCAGACTTCAAGGGTCAAGTTTGAGATTGTTTGGACCTAGAGGTCCCTTTCATATTCTTGACCCTTTTACATTGGAGCTATGGCGGGTAAAACTCTTCCAAACATACCCATCATAGGTTTTGCTATTAGATTGGTAAGTAGTCCTAACAGGGGTAAAAATCCTCCACGTTGCTCTAACATCTTTGTCTTTTGACGAATGAGTATTTTCTTTTGGACCATTTAGCGATGAACGTGTCGATGTTTGGCAAAGCATTTTTTCTGGTGTTTAGTCAAAGGTATCGTTCCTTTCAAGACATTCAGACAACATTCGCTCACGGTATCAATGACGTCTTTGGAGGCGGATTGAATGAGATTTTTTTCGCATGGGTGGCGAAGCTTTAGACAGGACGGACACCATGTCCCAATGTTTGACTAAACGAGGAGGCAGTCCTTTCCTTTTCTTTCCTTTGGGGATAGAAGAATGTCTTTTGCGGGGTGACATCTTTTTTTGGTTGGTTCGTTGATTCCGGGGCACACACCAAAAAGTAAACTAACGTCGATGACTTGTCACACGGCCTTTTATCCTTTTTTTTTGAGACTATCGCTTCGTCATAAAGGTACCTATGTGTTTTCCAAACTCGCCAAAGAATCCTCCTCTTTGTTGGCTCCTCTTTTTCTTTGGACGTGTGTGTCTTTTTCTGGGGTGACGTCGATGTTTCGGATGACGAGACTGTCTTTTTCTTTTTCCTTTCTGGACAGGAGAACGACGATGAGGGAACATCTTTTGTGTACAAACTACACTGACGTCCATGACTCAATATGTGTCCTTTTATCTTTTT
>JAECUM010057603.1:0-16640 GCA_016617855.1 Megalonaias nervosa
TAGGGCACGTGTGCAGAATGTCACCGACTGCAATACCCAGGATAGCCCTTCAATGTACACCACAGGGCAAGAGATAGAGAAGGAGCCCAAAGGAAGTATGGTGAAAGAAAACATAAAAAGATCTGAAAGATAGTTTGATGACTTGGGAAAAAGCACCAAGAGCGGCATCAGTCATGTTATGTCGCCGTCTCTTCAAGCACCTCTCGGTGCAGAGAAGGGTAAGTGAGTGTGCGATATGGCATCTGGTTTATCAGACATAGGTTGCTTTTGCTTGTAAATTGACCCCTCTGTATCCTTTCCCTTCATGTCTTACAGTTTGTAACATACTGGATCACCTACAATTATGTTCTTTATTTAGAAATTTTTGTAGCTAAAGAAAAGAAGGTATTCATTATCACAAATGGGTTTTAATCTTAAAATTCTAATTGTTTCACTAAGTTTAAATTTAAATTTTACAGATGTATTAGTTGTCAACTAATAAAATAGGGTTATACATAATCTGCATCTCTTTCATTTATGTATTGGTTTAACAGGTGACAGGTACTATTGATCTCAAAATGTTATCAGTTAGCTTTAGCGCAAAAGCACGCATTGTGCTGTGCTTTTTTTCATTGGCAACTACTTCACCAGTCTAATCTTTGTGATCATAATAAGTCTTTTCAGTATAGATGAGTTTTGGTCTGAGTAAATTGAAAAGTAGTCAATAACTTCCTTTTTCAGCAAAAATATCTAATTTTTCTGATGTAAAGCTTTTCTTTCGTCTAAATGCGTTTTGGCCGGTTTTCACTGCTTGAATATTGCTCTAAAAGTATTGTGGATGTCATTTTCCCTTTTTCTTTTTACTTTTCAACGCCAATCATTTTTCAAAGACTGGTATATTACTGTTCAAATATAATTTGATCTAGTGTTGTATTTCTAATACGGGTTCGTGTCATCAACGTCTACCTAATATTGACCATCTATCGGGCTCCTTTATACGGAAATCTTTTTCTCGCTCGTGTGTAATGTAGAGGTGTTCAGTTAGCTATTATATTCTTTCACTTGAATAAATCTGCCTTCTATTATTTGTGTTATGTCTCGCTTCATTTGATTGATATTTATGTACGCAGTTGGACCTATAACGATTATAGTAAATGTGTCTCAAATACTTTTCTTTGGCAGCCATTTAAAACGAAATAAACGTTCCCAGAGAAACAAAGTTAATAAATGTAAATTCAGAATCATGCAGATTTGTGCATCTACCAATAGCTGACATGAAATGTATTCCTGCTTCGCTCTTTACTGTTCTAATAATGTTTTCAAAGTTTTCTTCTTTATCTCATTGTTATCACATTTACATTTTATATGCAAATCCAAATCGTTTCTAAAGCATTAAATCACATTCGTTTAATGTTTCAAATAAAGAAAACAACACCTTGGCAATGGTATGCTTCGAAGTAACAAGCATTGAAAAAAGTGTATCCCAAACAAACGTGTAATCTATCCAAATGTGTATGCATCGAAATTACAAGCTTTGACCAAACGTGTATTAAAAAAACGTGTAATCTATCCAAATGTGTAAATAAAGAAGCACTCTCTTGATAGTATCATTGTTGCTTCCGTATTGTACTCGAAAAAATATTAATTATAAGTCATTTTGTGTTGTACTTGTAAAATTTTATTTCTTAGTACTTTCGTGTTGTACTCGTAAAATATTAGTAATGCCTATCTATGAAGTAGTCAAGTTATCAAACAGTAATTATGTTTCAGTGATGCCAGAAACGTCTCTATCGTAAGTGACGAACAAACTTCAAATTATTTGTGTATGCATGATCCACAGACTTCGCCTTACCGGCTGCACAATACTCCACTCATTCCTCAGCAGTTGTGCTACCCGTCTAAGTCGGTTCTCACTAAAATTAGTGCATATGATGGGTTTTGTAGTACATATTAAACTTTAATGTCAACAACGTATGGATGAAACGTCTATTATAATTGTAATTGATTGAACTAATTAAAACATTTACTAATGTGAGTGTCAGTGTCCATGGATAATCTACTAATACAACCACTCACACACAAACACAAACGCACACACTTGTGCATGTGTTCATGTTGGTAGAACATGCCTACCAATTTATTGTCTTTTCCTTGTTAAAATCCAAGCTAGGAAATCTGACCCGTTTTCCAAAATAACTTCGTTCAATATTAAAAGGGAAGTAACAAAGACTATAGCATGACAAAAGTTTCAGCAGTCACGTTGATAAACATAACTGAATTTATAAATGGTATATGAGCACAATGTTAAGCCTTCAAAAGAATACAAAACAAACCTACAAACAAACAGTAATTGTTTTATTTCAAAACGGTAGTAAACACAGAAGTAAATAACCAATCTAGGATGTCTGACCCGTTTCAAAACCTAATTTTGTTTAATCTCTAAAAATAAACGATATAAACCGCGTGACAAAATGTTTAGCAGTCACGCTGAGGTATACCGGGAAGTCGAAATAATAATTGCTACATGTGAACATTCAACATTGACCCTCTAGAAAAAACTAAACAAACTTATAGCCCAATATTAAGCAGTTAAACCGTACAAATGGTCTCTGGACTAGAAATATTTAGTCTAATTGCCTAGGCATGATATAACTTTCACTGTTAACTTTGTATCCATTTAGTATTCAAGAATATTATCCCTTTTTATTTGCTTCTGTAATGTCTCGTTTCCTATGCTATAACATTGTGCAGACTGTAGTCTCCTTATCAATTTTTCACGTACATCATGTTCTTACTCACTGGCAATAACTACGAAAGTATTTTCTTTTTGCCTTCGGTTTTATAAATAACACAAAATTAGCACATGATGAATGTCTTTATCCCTTCTGTTTTAATTGCAGCATGTTCCCTACATCTGTCGCATTTTAACAACTCTCTATCTAAAGAAACCTTAAAGTATGCGAATTCGGTAATACTGCTACTTATGTATTACTTCTTCCAATGTTTTAATGGCGTATTATTTTCATCCGGTTCACAGATGTGAAATGAATCCTTCTCACCTTTCCATTAGCAAGTATATTCCTTTTACAGTTTCTGTTTTGTTCATCAAAATATTTTCAACTTGATGAAACAAGTAACAAAATATTGGAAGACGTGGCATGTATTGGACGATGACGTCGATGGTAGTAAACTTGGATTAAGCAGAGGATAATACTTTTCGTTCAGAGTTTCAGCTTCAGGACCAAAAACGCTTTTACAATGAACAACAAACCGCTGCAAGAGATGGAAGAATGCACCTATTTAGGCAGCAAGGGGTCAACAGATGGTGACTGCGAAAAGATGGTGTATATGCGAATCATCAAAGAAAAACATGCCTTTGCCATATTCAAACAATCTGCAGGTCAACAAAACTAAGCACGACAACCAGCTTACAAAAACCTTTTAAAGTCATCAGTGTGCTGATATACCGATATTAGTCCTGTAAAACAGCAACTTCCATTGCAAAAAGATTACAAATATTACAAATCATGTGCCCTTGCATAATCAGAAAAATTTTCGGAGCCACGCCATCTCAACTGAAGCACACTGAAGAACAGCTGCAGCGGAAACCATCGTATTGCAGATGAGATCAAGTCGATGCAGATAGCTGAGGCACGTGTGCATAATGTCACCTACTACAATACCCAGGATAGAATTTCAATGCACACCACAGGACAAGAGATAAAGAAAGAGCCCAAAGGAATCAAAGTGAAGGAAAACATAAAAAGATCTTAAAGATAGTTTGATGACTTGGGAAACAGCACGAAGGGCGGCATCAATGGTTCTTAATCGGTCAACGTCTTTTACAGCACCTCCCAGAGCAGAGGGAATTGAGTGGGTGTGTGATATGGCATCTGGTTTATCCGACATAAGTTACTTTTGCATGTAAAATGAACCCTATGTATCCTTTCCTTCTTGTCTTCCAGTTTGGAACATACTCTATCAAGTACAATTATGTGCTTAATTTTAAACATTTTCTAGGTAAAGATAGTGTTCTTTTTCACAATATTATTTTTATATTTAAAATCTATTTGTTTCACTTTGTTTAATTTTAAATTTTACATATGTATCAATTGTCAAGTAACGAAATAGGTCCATCCATCATCTACATCTGTTTTCTTTATTTCTTAGTTTAACCAGGACAGGTCTATTGATCTCAAATGTTATCTATTAGCTTTAGCGAAAAAAAGCAACGCATTGTACTGGGTATTTTTTTAGTGAAAACTACTTCACATTCTAATCTTGTTATCCTCATAAATCTTTTCAGTAAAGATGACGTTTGGTTTGAATGAGTTGAGAAGTAGTTAGTAACTTCCTTTTCAGCAAATCTCTAACTTTTCTAATGTAAAGCTATTCTTTTGTCAAAATGCGTCTTGGCAGATTTCACTACTTGAATATTGCTCCAAAAGCTCTAAAAGCAGTTGTGCATGTCATGTTCCCTTTATTCCTTTTTACTTTTCTTCACTAATCATTTTTCGAAGATTGGTATATTACTATTCAAGCACATTTTCATCTATTGTTGTATTTCTCATACGCTTTCGTGTCATCACAAAATCCCCAGCATTGATCATATATGATGCTCTTTTGTGAGGAAATCCTTTTCTAGCTTGTGTATAATGTATAGGTGTCCAGTTAACAATTCTTTCCATTAACTACAATGGATCGTCCTTCTATCCTGTGTTTCATGTGTTGCTAAATTTAACTGATATTAATAAATGTAGCTGTAGCTATACAGACTGTAGTAAATATGTCTCAAATACTTTTTGTCGGTCATTTAAAGCGAAATAAAAGGACACAGAGAAACAAAGTTAATAAAATCATATAGATTTATATATCTACGCACAGCAGACATGAAGTATGTTCATGCTTCACTCTTTACTGTTTTTGTAATGTTGCTTTCAAAGCATTGTTCGCTATCTCATTGTTATCACATTTACATTTAATATGCAAATCCCAATCTTTTCTAAAGCATTAAACCCTGTTCATTTAATGTTTGAAATAAAGAAAAAAACAACTTTTGCAATGAAATGCTTCGAAATAGCAAGCTTTGACCAAATATGTATCCCAAGCAACAGTGTAATCAATCCAAATGTGAAATAAATAGGCACTATCTCTTGATGGTGACACTGTTGTTTTCGTGTTCTACTCGTGAAATATTAATTACTTGTGTAGGCTTGATCCATAATCTTCGCCTTTCGGCTGTACAACACTCCGCTCATTCCTCAACTATTGCACTAACCGTCTTAGTCAGTTTGCACTAAAATAAGTGCATATGTTGGGTTTTGTAGCACATATTGAACTTGGTATCAATATCTTATGGGTGAAACGCCTATTGTGAGTGTAATGGCTATTGCTAATTAAATAATTTTTACTAATCTGAGTGTCAGTGTTCATGTATTCTCTACTAACACATTCACACACACACACACACACACACACACAATTAAAAATATACATACACACTTGTGCATACATACATAAACATAGACATGTCTACAAATTTATCGTCTTTTCATTGTAAACATCCAAGCTAGGATGTCCGACCCGTTTTCAAACCTAACTTCGTTCAATATTAAAAGGGAAGTAAAAAAGACAATAGCATGACAAGATTTTCAGCAGCCACGTTAAGAAAGGTAGTTGAATTTACAATTAGCACATGAGCACAACGTTAAGCCTTCAACAGAACACAAAAGAAACCTACAAGCTAATAGTAAATGTTTTATCTCAACAAGGAAGTTAACATATATGTAAATATCTAATCTAGGATGTCTGACCCGTTTCAAAACCCAATTTCGTTTAATCTCTGAAAGTAAAGAATTACATCAACATGACACAGTTTTCAGCAATCACGCTGAGATAGGCCGGGAAGTTGAAATAATAATTGGTACACGGGACAGCCTCTAAAATTCGATACTCTAATGGAAAGTTTTCAACATTGACCTTCCAGTGA
Organism: Megalonaias nervosa; assembly: GCA_016617855.1. Lineage (NCBI taxonomy): Eukaryota > Metazoa > Mollusca > Bivalvia > Unionida > Unionidae > Megalonaias > Megalonaias nervosa. The sequence goes on from JAECUM010057603.1 coordinate 5,969, forward strand.
AAAGCAAAGCAAACTTACAGGCCAGTAGTAAAGGTCACCGGCCATACTCCAACATTTTTCCTTTTACATCAGATTTGCATTAAATGATTAAAAGTAGTTATACTCGCACAATAAGAACAAAAAATATTATCAAGTGTAATGAAGAAATAATATGTTAATTACTCGAAATAGAAGTACACAACGCTGTTACTTCCCCTTAGCTGCGATTTCCCACCTACAGAGGACGCCAGCCGGAAATGACGTACATTTATCCCCAAAAGGCGAAGTACATGCTCTTGCTGTCGAAAAATAAAACACAATAAACTATGGATAGGGAACATTTGGATGAAACTACTGAAAACTAATTTACTGTTCAGCCTTATATCGATATGCGTGCACGACGCACTAGATTGTGTCGCTTTCAAAACTTCATTGTTTCAATTTATTTTGAAATTTCCCGTAAATACAGGTAAAAAGGAATCAATGCTGGCTTCCCTATGTCGGCCGACTTTATGATGAAAAAAAAAAAAGAAATCAGCACACTTAAAAGAACCCAAAGGAACCAAACTTGGCTTACTTATGTCGACCGACTTCATAAGAAAAAATCCGCACACTTAAAAGATACCCAAGTCAGTTTCCGGGGTTGGTTTACTTTGTAACAAAATAACCTTTGTATTTGATACCCTGTCGGTAAGTTAAGCAAGGAGTTTATTGCTCTCTGCGAGTTGTGTTTATTCATCACCCGGGCTTCTGTTTGTTTGCCATATGTAATCATAATTGATGTTTGCAGCGCAAATAGTATACAAAACAAAAACTTGCTTTAGTAATACTTTTGTAACCCATGCTAGCGAAAAGTGAATGTATTTTAAAATAATGATTTTTATTTGCGAGATACCGTCGTATAGTTAACCTGGATACAATACAATCTTGGTCAGTTTGCACCTTGTAACTTATCATGCGTGAATGGCAGGTGCCTTCAAGCAATCAGGTGATATCTTGGTCTCTTTTGCGATTTTGTTATTTGACATAAGCGATACACACTAGGCCTACAGTAAGGATGCATACGCAAGCAGGCATCCGCTACATACACGGATTTCGTGAATATATTTTTCTCTTTAATAAATTTCACATAATGAAAAAAGAAGGAATAAATGATAACAAGGCAAGGTTAGTTTCTTTCATTTTATTTTCAAATAAGTGTATGTTTATCAATTTTTTTATCGTGGGGGGGGGGGCACAAAATCAACACAAAATTATTTCCTTTCTTATTTGTATGGAATAATGGAGCAAATATGAATGACGATATTCACTAGTAATGACAAGCTTTTAATTTACGCGCGCACACACTAAGACAACTTGAAAAATAAAAACTATAAAATTAACTGGTAAGCGCTTCATAATGCAGCAACTAAATACTGACAAAATGCTCAACATTATTCTCTCTCTCTCTCTCTCTCTCTCTCTCTCTCTCTCTCTCTCTCATGTGTAATCGAGTGTGTATTATATGCATCAGTGTTACAACCTGAAGCCTAAAATTAAATATATGTTATAATATCTCATGTACACTACCCTTAGAAAAAATGTATACGTATTCTGTAGAATATTATCTGTTAAGTATTATTGTTTTATGAATCAGTATTGATAATTTGACCAGAAGACTTAAATTGAGAATGTCGTTTTGCAGATGCATATATTTTTTAGGCATAAAAAATGTATATAAATATTTTAATTAGAACTAGCAAGATATGTCAGTTTGTGTTTTCTCTCATATATATGTACGTTACGAAGTATGATTATTTTCTTTGAAAAAATATCAAGGTAGTTTGTTTAAATTTAGTTTTTTCCTAAAACCTATTCCTAAAACCTATCTTACATGGTATTTACTTGTTGTTTGAAGAAAATGAACTTGTTCAAACTATTGTTAAGTTTAAGTTGGGCCGAATTGTCTTTCGAGTTGGTCCGAATTGTCTTTGGGCCAAATTGACTATAATCCGGCATAAATGATACAACTTTCCCATCCCTCACCCTATTCGATCCCACAGCTTGAATCCACTTTTTTCCTGGTAAACAGGGTCTTTCGTAAAAAGAAAGAACCCTTTTCCCATCATCCCTCTTTCAGTTACATCCATATGCAACACAATGCACCATATATGCTGTACAACAGCACAATCGTAAGATATATCACATAGACATTTGCGTGGGGAAATTAAACACCTGAATGGCTAGGTTGAATAGAAGGATAAATGTACGTCATATCCGTTTTTGGCACGCGGAAACTACCGATTGTTTACGGAGATTGCCGAATAATTTTTTCATTTAAAAAAGCGGATTTTTTAAGACTAATTAAACATTTTTATGGTGTGCATACATAACAAATGCGTTTTGTTTATGACTATAATAATATCACATATTTATATAATATAGGTGGCCAGTAACCATACGTAGGGTCTCTGGACAGGACATTTTTGTCCATTTGCCTAAGTATGATATAACTTTAAATGTTTTGATGTGCGGTAAATACAGGTTAACCAATCATTACCTTATTAGCTATGTTAAAGCAATATAAAATCAGCATGTCTTAAAAACTGGAAACGTGCAATGATAATTTGGCTTAGTGACCAGGAAGGCTCACATTGATGATGGATTGCTTTGCCATACAAATTGTTATGCGGTTCATATTTCACAGGGTACATTTAGTTACTTTTCCAGTAATGTCATATTTTTTGTCGCAAAACTGGAATTTGTTTCAAATTTTTTATGCAGCTAATACTAATATATACAATTTTAATTTGAACGTTACTTCCTAATTCAAACCAAAATATGTTAATATTTAATTATCGTCTTTTATCCTAGTTGAAAATATACTTTTTCGGGATTTTATTTAATCACATATTACTATTGGCTAGATTCGTGCATTCCTTTGTCATAGTTCGTCCAATGGATGGGAACATCGTTAACATGATTAACGGGGCCCCGAGTGGCCGAGTGGTTTAAAGCGCTCTCCGTTACGGATCACTGCCATCTCACCTCTGTCTGCGTGGGTTCTAGTCTCGGATTCGGCGAATGTGGATATGTGAGAAAGCTTGCCAGTAGCTTCTCGTGGGTCGGTGGTTCTTTCCGGGGATTTCCCGGTTTCTTCCTCCACCATTAATACTGGCCGCCATGTATAGCCTATCGTGTGCTGAAAAATGGCGTTAAGCCTTGCAACAACAACAACAACATGATTAACATGAGTACCGTAAGCACGTGACATGACCGCTCTGGACGTGTCCACTACTATTGACCCTGGCTTGACTATTGCGTGAGAAGATGTGGACCTGGGTAATGTTTCATCGAAACATCTGTAGGGTTTCAAACAGTGATAGCCTGGATAATAAAAGAGGTCACTGACTTGTATTAATTTTTCACCTTAAGAACAGTGTCACGGAATTGTGCGTACTTAACGTCAACGCATAATATATGAACGAAAATGTACTCGTTTCGTTGCCCCGAGCACAGGAGTCTGCAGTTTTATCAATAAAGCACGACGAAATTTCTGACAACATGAAATCACCTTATCGGTATTATAATTTAACACAAGGAATGCAAGCGTGACCACAACCCTCCGCTCGATTCGACTTTTCTCACGCGTTAATTTATAATACCGATAAGATGATTTCATGTTGTCAGAAATTTCGTCGTGCTTTATTGATAAAACTGCAGACTCCTGTGCCCCTAGCAGCATTACACGAGGGTCAGCTGTTTTAAAATACTGACATCGGTTTAGCCAACCTGCTGCACCCGTGAAGTGTCCGCAGTTGGAAACCCAATAGCTTCGAGTTCACAGACATAGTATTTGACTACGACTAGGGTATTTATAGCCCCAAACTATCTCTGTATAATCTCAATACGAGTTTGGTCAAGAAGCAATCCACTTTACGGAATCAGTCTCCAGCTATATTGGTATATAAAATATAAAACTGCCGTCTTTATTGCTGTCTGTTTTATTTGATAGAATTCTTTTATATATTTGAGATTTCAGAATTTGTTCTAAATTTCACAGAGAATCATATCTGTGTCACATAATGCCATCCAATCAGATAGACTATAGTCAGTTTCACGTTAGCCATATCCATAGCTGAACAGACGATTAAATGATGTATAATGCCCAAATACTTATAATCCACTGAAATTATTCTTATTGGCCACAGATTAATGTACGAACGTGGTCATTATATAATGATCTCGTATTGTAGTCATGGTGAAATAATTGAACGTGTAACGAAGCCAATTAATGTGTGCGCATGCGTAATGCATGTGATTGCATTTGTATTGAACCGTGTCTCGAGTACTATATGAATCAGCTATATTTTAATTATTTCAAGGGGAATCGTAGAACTGTGGGGTTTCGTGTAACCCGCATGCTGGAGCAGATGGTGACGTTGGCTCTGATGGACGGTTTCGATTTACTCGCAGCAAGGGACCAAAGCTTCGGGAATAAGGAGGCTTCGAATGATCCTTCGGCACACTGGGAGAAGCATGCTATGCGTTATTGCCCTTGACCGTTCGAGCAAAGCAGTGAAACCATAAATCTATCATGATCGTTGACTAGAGACAAAGAGATATACATGTGCCATTTTTTAATCAATATTATTCAATAGCACCATGGATAAAAAAAAGTAATTCAATATTGCTATGAGTGAAAAGCTATTACACATATCGTACTTGTTGATGAACCATATATTGTTCATATTTGTTTATAAATTCTATATACTGATCATCCCAAGAGATAAATCAATATATCAATCATGTTTGTTTACAAATTCCATACGTTGTTTCTCTTGTGATTCCTCTCTGAAGTTGCATGTTTTGTTTAGTTCCATTTTCTGTATATCAGTTGTTGAATTCTGTGTGCAGCATTCTATTCAATCAATTGTCGCAGTTTATGTGCATGGTGTGAGATTCATTCATCGTTCAATTAAATCATAAATAAACATCTAATTCACGAACTTGTGTTCGGTGCCTGCGCTAGATCCAGCCCCAACTCGCCTTCATCCTGTTGCAGACAGGCCGTTTTATTCAGTTCCCAAAATACTGCTATGTCAAGATACATAACGGGCTAAGGTTTTATTAAAATATCTTCTGCGGTAAAAAGGAATTTTCCCGTACATGGACAGAGGTCACAGTTTTACCATTGCTATAACCTTAATCTTGAGGATGGGAGCATTGCTATATCTGACACTGTCAGGCCATGATAAAGCTGGTTAAAGCTTCATTAAACATCTTCAGTGGTTCGAACGTGATACTCCAAACACGCATGCAAGTCAGTTACATTTTCCTTTGCATGGACTTTGGCTTGTAAGTAGGGAGCGTGATTGTGTTATGCGACACAGAACCTATACATCGTTTATAACTGCCCAAGTGTCATTAAAATATCTTCAGAGGTTGAAGTGTTACACTTCGGAGAAGGATACAATTCACATAATTAAATTTTGCCTTCTTGTGACCTAGACCTTAGGTCAGAAGGCGTGGTTATAACCCGCGACACAGCCAAGTCATAAGGTACAGTTTGGGGCATATCTTCATTAAAATATATTCAGTCGATCAAACTTTGTACACTAAACATGATTACAAGTCGCATAATTATTCCCCCTTGCCGTGACCTTGAACTTAAGATGGAGCGAGTGAAAAAAGGGGTGGGGTATGCTACATGACATCGTCTATTCACGATACATACATGGACGAAGTGTCATTAAAATAGCTGATCTGGCTGAAAAGTTATCATCCTGAAAAGGATGCAAGTTACGCAATTACATTTTACTTTGCCGTAACCTTGATCTTGAGGCAGGAAGCATGGGTATGGTACACGATAGATTCATGATATGTATTTGGTCAAAGTTTCATTAAACTCAAGTCATGAGCCAGTAACAGTATATGTTATCACAGGAAAAGATGGACAGACAGCGACACTATATAACAAACTCGTCCAACGAATGGATGATTAAGCTGCAAAAGTGCATGGCAGTGTTTAAAATTTTTGATCAATTTTAATTATAACTTATCCTATTTCTTCTTAAAACAAAATAGAGAATGCGCACAGTTTGTCAGAAAACTTGTGTACACAGGCAAATCATACGAGTGAACAATTTTCAATTTAAATATCTTAAAGTGGTAAGACACCTTCTTTGTATCTCTCAACGTAATTATGGAAACAATATTGAAATAAATGCACCTGGTCACTTTTGATTGCACGTTTCTAGAGCTATCTATAAATCTTGGATCTAATTTATCAACAGATAAGTATATTTTGTTCAAATAAACTTTCATAAAAACAACAAAATACATCAAGATAAATATAAACAAAAGTTTAGCTGTTTTATTGACGTTAAAAATCGATTTTTTCTGATGCATGAAATTAATGGCAAAGTAAGTTAGATTGTGTTACATAAAGTAGAACAACATATGTACAAGGACGTAAATAGATGTTTCTGAAGCATGTGAAAATTTTGCAAAATGGCATTTAAAATGAACATATCTGGAGAATATTAAAACAAATTCAGATATGCATTATTATAATGATTTATATTTCCCATTTCGCCTTTTAGTTTAATTCATCACTTAGCACGGTTGTAAAGAAACACACATCGGAAAATGCTTATTCTGAAACGGATAAAAATGTACAAGGCAGAACACTGGCGTTTATATGAAAATTATCTCCGCTGAATAAACATATCTCGCATATTGTTACGAGTATATGTGGTATATGTCACTCGTAAAGTACAGTATTCAATCCATTCGAAATTATATGACTAATGTCATGTTTAGTGTAAGATGAGATTCAGGATACAAAATTGTGTGCTTAAATTATATCATCAGCAATATGGCCAAGCGGCACCGATCCACCCTTCTCTGGGTAATAATTAATAGTATAAAAGCAAATCATAGTCAAAAAGATCAATTTAATCAATGGACTTAAATGTAAATGCTTAAAGATAATTAGCAGATTTATAGGTTTAAAGATAAATAACACTTTACAGTCCTGAAAAGTTTCTTCTACAGTAACGTAAGAACTCGAGACTGCAGGTAGAGAGGAAACAAAAGTGTTCCGTATTTACAACGTATGTTTATCTTCATATCAACAATACTGATCAATGTTTCTCACTTTCTGTAGAAAAGGTTGTATTAACGGTATAATGAATAGAAAAAGTTGTATTATCGGTATAATGAATAGAATATTTGCATAATACTATTTGAAAATTATACTTGTGTAACCCGTGATCCTTAAAACGACAGCAATCTGATTGCATAATCAATTTAACATGATATAATAAAAGCCATCAACGAACTAGTTTTCGCACATACATACATACATACATACATACATACATACATACATAAAGGAATGGTTGTGATTCAATATTTCGATCATGGTTTTCCTACAAAATTATATCTAAATAACTGATTTTCAGCAACAAACAATGAAGGCGTAACTTGTGTCAAGCAATAACGTTGCGAGTTTTTAAAACATGCATGCCTCGAGAAATAGTTAAATATTACCATAACATAGTTTATCAAACAGCATGTGAAGTGAATGATATAAAATGTTTCATGGTGTTTAAAATCAAGTATGTAAAAATACATGTTTGCATTGCCTTATCTTCCTCATCGTGACGAAAATTCTTGACTGAGACATGGATAAGATGGTAGTTTCATGGAATGAATACGAACACCTGTGTATTGTTTATGCCTGTTCAATGTTACGATCTAACATCTTCTAACGTGAACTATGTAGCTTTTCCCAATCACCATATCAACAGTATAACAACGAATTGCCACCAGTGACGCCCAACACGGGGACTACTCCGAGTGGCGTAGCTTGGGGAGGGCGGGGGGGGGGACAGTTGTCCTCGGGCGGTATGTGCCAGGGGCGCCAAAATGAGGAAAATACAACTATTCGTTATCTCAGATGCACTCGAAGGGGGCGCCAAGTTTATGTTTTGTCCCCGGGCGCTAAGTACCCTCGCTACGCCACTGACTATTCCAGCTATCACTTCATACAAAATAATAAAAACGGCCTTCCTATTGAGCTGTAAAGCATCAAATATCCCACTGAAAAAATCTAATGGTCCTTTTCGCTATACAAATATGTTTTAATGCGCAAATACAGTATTTGGAAGAATATCTGCATTCATGCTGTAACTATGACGAATGAATCCTAAAGGAATTTGGCAATAAACCCAATGCCTGGAGCAAACCGACTGATGATACCCTTTAGTATTAGGAGTGTAGTTGACTCTACCGCTTCCATTGCAAAGTATCTGCAATATTCCAGCATAGGTGTGTTTCAAATAACCTCGTCGGGAAACGTTGATTTCTTTGGTGGTAAGGATGGGTACATCATATTTGTCTCCCCCATGGCGTTGCATAGGCGCACAGACTTTCTCTTCTGTCAAAATATAACAAGGATATCGTATAATAATGTGTATCGCTCATACCTATCGACAACAGCTCTGCCTTCGCATAATTAGCCGCAGATTAGATCTTACCGTGTGCGCTGAAATCATGAGAACGAGCATCACAGACCCTAATCTCCTAGCGAAGTATGTGACAGAAGATCTTGGTCTATGTCCTTGCAGTTCGATTCGCTTTAAACAAATGTATATTTGACAAACGTTACCGACACAGTTTAGAATCAATGCTTTTTCGGACTCATCATGTGCGATACTGTTCTAGCGTAACTCTTGTCACCTATTTATTATATTCGTTACAGTGATTCCTCTCTGCAGAAAATTTCATCAGAATATTATTGATAGGTCAGTTACTTGTTGTACCCAAAGCGAACAGCATGCAGTTAATATTATTAGATTTATAGACTTTTCGGAATATTAAAGAATATATTTTACACATATTTCAAATCGATACTCTGTGCGCTTAAAATGCTACAGATGTCAGAAGAATTATTCAAAAGAATACAAACCTCCGCGTTCTTTAGGAATAGTTTAATTTTCTTCTTTGATTTATCTTTAGTTTCCTCGCTGATTCTGGGCGTCTGAAATTGGAAACATATTTTGCAAATTAAAGCGGTTCTCTCTCTCTCTCTCTCTCTCTCTCTCTCTCTCTCTCTCTCTCTCTCTCTCACGTCGAGCCACTCAAACTTATTATAACTGTCAATTTAAAAAACTGTCACCTCAATTTTTTTATTCAGATATTTGTTATGACAGAACTTGTGGGGTGAACAAGAACTTTTAAGAAGAAAAGAACAGTAACAAATCAATAAATTCTGCCTCCAGCAATACATTCGTGAAAATAGAGAGCATAAAAAAAAATAGATGAAGGTAATCTTGTGACAGTCAGACATGAAATTATGATATTATGTAAGAATTTAAGAAATGTGTTTCTTTCTAAAAAATACTGATTAAGAAGGCAATATATAGTTTCTTTTCAGTCAAAGCAATAAACAGTTATGTTTAATATGCAGCGTGTCCTTCATATTTTCAAATGTAGCTTTTTATTGCAATTCAACCTTGCCATTATGTTCAGGAAGCAAAATATTTCAATATTTGCATGAAACAAAACTTTTAATTTAATATAAGATGGGATTTACTTTATTTGATTCAAATAAAGAAAAGCAATTTGCAACAGCTCAAATCTAGCTGATAATTATCCTGTTCATAAAAAAACTGAAATTCAACCGATATACTGACCACAGTCTCCTGATCATGTTCAGATGTCTCAGAAAATGATGAACCTGAGCTGCTTGTGCCTGAAATAAATAAATAAATAAATAAATATCAGTTAAATTATGGTATCCTCTGAAACTAAGCTAAGCGAACTAAAAATACTTCTTTTTTTTTTAAATTACTCATTTTTTCTATCCTCACTTAACCAATAATTATTATTTTACTCAGAAGTCTATATATGATGCCTACTGATATAATTCAGACGGTGAACTTGAGAATCTTACCACGCATGAAAATATTGACATGACAAAATAAGAATGAAAACCGGTGTTATGGATAATCTTGGACAACACATTGGAAAGAATAGCTGTACCACTGAAACGAAAATGCGATATAAAAATACCTTTTGTGCAAATGTGAAACAACTGATCCTGTATGTCAAGCATGCCAATAGACTGTATAATGAGGAAAAATAAACTTTTGTGTGTGCCCATTTTTGTTTGTGCATGTATTTCTTTGTTCGTTCTTTATTTATTGTATGTCAATTGTACAAAAGATTTCATGTAACTTATATTAAGTACTTGCAAAGTCTCAGATGATGCCATAGTGTTGTCTCTGAGGTGCACGAAACCGGAGAAAACAACAAACCTAGGACAGGTAAACATTTCGCACTCGCAGATGCAACAGCCGTGGGTACAACTCGGGACCGCACCTACTGAAATGCTTAGTGAAGGTGTAATCACCGTCCTTTCCAAACACCACATGCCTTCCCTTTTACTCTGAGGAGGATATTGTTTGTTCGCAAGACAAAAAATAGATTACCTTCTCTTGTGAGAGTATATATATATACATGTGTGTGTGTGTGTGTGTGTGTGTGTGTGTGTGTGTGTGCTTACTAATATTACTCTCTCTGTCAACGTTAGTGTTTTGCCTTTTGTATATAATCCCGCCCTCTAGAGAAATGAACGGTTCCGATTTCGCACGTCTTCTTTTCTTCATAAAGTTGAAGATACTTCGTTTCTCTTTTTTTGTTT
>JAECUM010057605.1:0-11210 GCA_016617855.1 Megalonaias nervosa
GAGAGAGAGAGAGAGAGAGAGAGAGAGAGAACCAAAATATAAGCGTGTAACAATGCATTCATTGATGCTTCCTGCAAGTGTTCGATCAGTGGATAATGATATTACATGGCATATCTAACACTACTGTTTACTTCACGTATTATTTTCTTGAACAGTAATAACCCCTTCTTACCCGTGTTATATAATGCATGGCAGAGCTTGTTTTGAACCCTCCACACCCACACCCATACCCATCGCCAAATCTATACGTTTTATATTAAAAAAGAGTGAAACAAGGGGACTGAAACTGCACCTGACGAAAAGAAGTTCATGAATTTAAGATAAGACCAATTCCTCGTTTTAACTGCTGAGTGTTCAAACCAATTCTTATGTTGTTTTGCCAGCTGCTATAGTGTACATGTTAGAAATATTTAAAGAAAATCGTAGTGGCAGCCATATTGGATTAACATCTGGCACCATTTTCATTTACGACCAATTCAGTATATAAAAAGTCTATTGTCGAAAACTCCATGTTTATATATCAATATATCTGGTAGGAGAAGGAATAATAACATTTTAGAGATAGCCACCATGGTGGCCATACTGAGGGTCAGTCATTTTTCATTAATGACCAATTAGACACCACAAGAACTCTTTAATTTAAGCGGAGTAGAGAAACAAGATTTTTAAACGTGGCTACATATTGGACGTTAAATCATCAGCACAGAATTAACAAAACACAATAAGAAGTCTTTTAGTGAAAATTCCATGATTATTTGAGCATTCAGGAGGGAGAAGTGGTGATAACAATAATTTTAAACTTGTAACCGTGACAACCAAATTATATATCAGATCTGCATAATTTTCAGTTAGAACTAACTAGACAGCATAACAAGTCTTCTAGTGAAAACACTACGCCTACAGAATTTTCCATTCATGTTGAGTAGTGATAAGATATTAAAGTTCTTCGCTGTGAGAGCTATATTGAACCTCAGATCGGCACCATTTTCATTTTCATTAGGACCAATAAGACATAGAAGCCGTATTTTAGTGAAAGTCCATGTTGATATGACAATCCATTCACGAGGAGTAGCGATAACAAGATTTTCAAAATGACCGCTATGGCGGACATATTTGATGCTCGAGCAGCTCCATTGTCATTTAGGACCAACTAGACCATAGGATTAATGTGTGTGTGCAACGTTTCATTGTAATCCTCCAAATGGTGTATGAGGTGAAGCGATAAAAAAAACTTAAGCTAATGGACGGGTGGAGGAAGGTAGACAGAGAATCCCATAAGCTCTTCTGGTCTATGAAACAATAGAGCTCAAATTTTGACGTAAATCGGTGAATAAATACTATATTCTCTCTTAATATGCTGTGATATATATATATATATATATATATATATATATATATATATATATATATATATATATATATATATATATATATATATATATATATAGAGTATATATATATTCCATAAAGTGAGGTAATTTACTTTTACTTTATTTTAATTGAAGATCTTCATTATTCATAGCGAAACTAGTGATCGATATATAAGAAAAATCATACTTAAGTTGATCTTTCCTCTAATATTGAATTAGCATGTAAGGTATTCCTTGTAATAGAGAGTCCTGATTAATATGTACTCATTGTGTGTTACTGAGTAGCTATTTTAGAGTTTGCCTTCAGACTCGCTCTCTGGCACCTTTTAGTTTTGCTCAGCACTATCTAGCACAGTGGAGGTATTTTGTTCCCCACAAACACGATAGCAATGTGATGCTATCCGTGTTTATCGTGACAGGGTTACAGCTAAACGCCTAATCAAAGAGTACGATTTATTTGAGCTAAAAACAACTGACCTCACGACTGAACGCTCCATGTGTCCTTCAACATTACTTTATAAGAAGCATTACAGTGAGTCACTGTGCCTATTTTGAAACCCCAAATAAATGTACATATTTATCAAATTGTACATACAGTTTGGTGGGCGAGATTAGAGGTATTTTATTGTATACCTTATCAATTTTGAAAAACATTGTTTGTAGAAGGCTCCATACAAACAATTACATATAAAGGTGAAACATACACGGGACAACAGTAGATAGAAAAGAGAATGTACATAGGGCAAAGATACGTAAGACAGTACGAACATAAAGCAACATCAGACACCGAGACTTTGCATACAACAATATTCATGTCCTAACAGAACCAAACACACGGACAAAAAATATTAAGACAGTATTACATATCTGAGATAGTATATCAAGTAAGTATACATAAAACAGATGTCTGGGTAGAAAGAGTAAGAACACGATACACAAATTACTTAGTGATGACATAAATCAGGCACATTTTCTTCGTAAAACTTTGGAAGTTGATAGCAGATTGCACATCTAACGGACGTCATTCCATACCACTGAACTCAAACACTTACAGAATTGCTGTTATCTCTTACAATATGTATATTTAGCTTTGAACCTGTACGGTGGAAAATCTCATAACCGAAACTTTGTTTTCACATGTTGGTCAACCTTGACAATTTTGAGTATATAATATATACAGTTTTCAATGTTTATAACTCCTAATTTTTTTCTTCAAATTTGTATTAATCTTTTTAATAACTTATTTGAATGTATTATGTTACTCAGCATCTTTTTTCCTGGAGAAAACGATTGTTTTAATAAGACCTATTTTGAATCAAGTACCTTTACAGCGTGTCTTCATTCGTACTAGAAGCAGAACGGCATATAAGTATCTTGAATAATCGAATACATTTCGTTCTAAATCTGCTATCCCAGACGACGTAAATAAATGGCTTTGCCATGTTGTTTATGAGGTAGAAGCGAAGAAGTGTATCGTACAGAATTATCTCGAAGTTGCTCATGTCATCCCAGAAGGTATCGTCATTTGCATCCAAAAGAGAAACAGAGAACGTTGGTAGGTACGCGATGATAAACACAAATGTAATAGTAAACATTATCTTTGTTAGTTTGGTCCTAGGTTGATGGTTTTGGTGTCTGACGGAGTTGTAATTAGCATCACTTGATTGTGACTGAGATCGCATTGTAGTTCCCGATTGGAATCGTAATGTACTTACTTTTTTATGCACGTTTACTTTTGTGGCACTTGAACGGTGAGTATCTTCTCTCGACATACTTCCATTCTTTCCACAGCGATTACTCTCTGCATGCTCTGTAACATCCGCCCTGTGTACTATCTCAGGTGGGTTTTTAATAACCTTCTGATATGAATGACTTATGTCATCTCCAATCGCCTCTAATCCTACATCTGGTTTCTGCGGTGTTACGCATGCTTTCCCGTCATTACTTTCAACAGCAGCTTGATGTTTCTCTGATAATCTCATGCAGGAGGAGAACGAAGAAATGGATTTAGTGTCAAATGTTCTGTTGTTGGCATCTGCAGATTTGACCAATCTATTATAATATTTTTCCTGTTTTATCACAGCGCGCCAGATGATGATATAAAGCACAATGAGAACTAATGTAACGATTACGAAGATTAGTAGTGTAAATCCTGTGTACACTATTGGAAATGGGGTATCTGAATAACTGTCATCAAAGAAGCACTGCGAGCCTGTAATTTTTCCCACTCTAGTTTGTATTGTGCTTTGTCCGTACATTAATATATAAGGCCACGTCACTACCAGTGAACATGAAATTGCTATTACACATGTACGTATAGATTCCAGGTTGATCTCCTCGTTTCTGAGTGGTTTGCATAATTTCAGGTATCTATCCACGGCAACTATGACAAGCATAAACATAGACGCAATCGTAGGTAGTGTAATTAGGAAGGTTAATATTTTACAAGCAGTGGGGTAAATGTATGTGTAGGGATTCATTAAATCCAAAACGTGATATGGAATTCCCACAATACATGCTGTAATGTCCAATGCAGCCAAACAGACTATAAATATTCTAGTGGGCCTTAGCTTATGGACGATGATAACTAATGTATTTCCAAGGACCCCAAGCACCATAACGATGACGTAGAACACAATGACTGGGACCAAAATCTTTGCTTCTGCATCGTTAATTTCCTTTAGATTTAGCAGAATAAGGCTCTCGGTCAGGTTTATAGCATCGGGAAGCGGAGTATCCATATTTTCTTCTGGAACAGACGCATTCATGGTCATTGGAATCTACTCTGGAGGAAAAAATATGTAAATTTATTTCATCATTTTAAAAGATGTAATTTTGTGCATTTTTGTTTCTTTATAATAAGATAAAATTGCCTGGTATTACTAATGTGACGGTTTTCGACTGTCATCAAGAACATATATTAATTTTAATATGCCATAGGACAAGTTTGAGTTTCTTCTGACCTTTTGACCCCGTGATAAATATTATTGAGCTATATATGTTGAGGTGGAAGGTGAGAAAGTATCTATTATTGATAAATTTGAGTTCTCAGAAACCGCATAATAAAACACGGGATAGCTGCTTACTACCGGACTTAAGCAATATAGCATTGGGTATTACCTGCATGAAATCTATAAGAAGATGATTTATTTTCTCGGATATAACAATTAAAACATATGTTTCTTGAGTAAGCCGTCACTAGAGTCCAAAATACAGTGTTTACAAACTAGATATTGTACTTGGCCACGCTCCAAACTCTCGCGGATCTCCTTTTTTTTTTTTTTTTCTTTTCTCTGATATCACAAGTAAAAGGATGACGTGATACAAACGACCTATAAAGTGGCAAGGTAGATCATAATTTGATTGCTTCGAATAAGTAATTAAAGAATCTTTTTTTAGTTAGAAATTATGTTATATTTATTGGTTTCAGGAAGGAAGGGGTCAATAAAAGGTCGCTTTATTATGGAACACAATCCCATGTCGCTACCGCACCGTTTCAGCTAACTCCAACTTTCGTTTAGAGATTCATATTTACCTTTTCACCCAAACATCATTGTCCACATATCAGACAAGGCCAGAGAAAATTCGAACTACAGTAGGACATCCTAAAATGTAATGTTTGCCCAAAGCAAAGTTTAATTATACTCAAATTCTAACAAAGGGATGTGGTATTCTAGTCCCAGATGGATTCGTAGTAAATCATATAATTCTACTCCCAGATGGACCCGTAATTTATTAATGCAATCTTTGTCAATCAAATAAACATTCTGCACCAAAACAAACTAAGTGTAATGAATACCACGAATCTGAACATTCGAATGAAACGATGTAGTCTTGGGACGTCAGGATAGAATCAGTATCGCTAATCATTCAACAGTGCCACTTTAGAAGTGTGTTTACAAGGAAAGAGAAAAAGAGGAGAATACTGCCATTATTTACGCATATGATATATTGGCACACTCAAAATATGTAGGGTACGTTTTTGATGTTAAAATGAAATCACTCTTTAATTAGGATATCTACCGTATATAATCGCTTATAAGTCGAGTTATAACACAGTATGTACATACATACATACATACATACATACATACATACATACATACATAACTATAACGGAGAGGTGACTAATTATTTTTTAAATTTACTTTAAAAATGCATGTTTAATTAATTTAGTCTGGCTATGCTTGCTATAACAACAGACTAACATTCACATATAACCTATAACCATGACCGCCTGGATCCTGAAATTCTAAAGGCTCTTCACGAGCATCCCCCCTCACTAAAACATCACCGAAAATAAATGTAGAGACCATATATTTTTAAACATTTAAAATATAAACGTTTCATACTGACCAAATAAGCATCAACGGCGACATCTGTATTGATTGTCCAACAAAGACAGAATCCGTAAACTAGACCTGGTGACCTCTAAACTTTACTTCGTTCAGGTGTTTAGTGGCAATAATGTCATGAGTGTAACGGATAAACAAATCAACCACACGCTTATATAATATTTGAGAACTCCTATGACTGATTTGAAAAGGAAATGTAAAGGGTTTTTCCATCCATGCTGTCCATTAAGAAATCTTCTAAACATACGCAAGGATGTTAGCATAAAACTGCAACGCCATTTTAATTCTTATGAATGATCATATATAATATTGGTTAAATGTTTTTAACCAAAATTCATCAAATGTTAAAATCTTGTATACATAAAAATGAAATTGGCACATTATTTATTTATCGTGTGCAGTGAGTCCTCAGCCATTGAACAGCGTCATCATCAGTAAGGTGCACAGCCTGCAGTCCATCGGGGAACTTTGTCACAGTTGTTCACAATGTGTGACATAGTATGTAGAACTCCACAGCAACAGGAAGAGTCAGTGGCCTGGCCCCATCGGACAAGGTTGACTGCACAACGACCCTGTCCTGTCCGGAAGCGGTTCAGCGTGGTCCACAGATGACGCGAAAGGTTGACGCCAGGAGGGCAGAGAGATGTCTCAGCTACGAGGGAGTGGTTTACAACACCTGTTGAAGACCACTCGACACTCCATGCTGAAATAGCTGTCATATCCTCCGGTAACAAACCTAACCAGAGTGGACGTCTCGAAGTCAAGCGAACTGCTGGATGTGAGGTGATGTCCATGTACAGTGGAAGTATCTTACTGGCATAGACCTTAGCCAACACTTTTGTGGTTGCTTCCTGGCGACGCAGATGCGAAGGGGGGAATGTTGCTGAATACCGGCAGCCATGGTAAAGGGGTAGGACGTAGTGTTCCAGATATTATGCGCATTGTTGTTGTGTTGAGCTGGACATCAATTAACTTAGTGTGGGATGATCGAGCCCAGACAGGAGCACAATACTCGGCTATCGAATAACAGAGGGCCAGTGCTTATGTCTTGAGTGTCTGAGCACTAGCGCCCCAAGTTGAGCCAGCCAGTTTGTGGAGTAGGTTGTTTCGAGTGCTAAATTTTGCTGCAGTTTTCTTCAGGTGGTTGTAGAATGTCAGAGATCTGTTCAGAGTCACACCAAGGTATGTTGGTGTCGGGTCGTGTTATATTTGCTGCCCATTGATGAGGAGCAAAGCTCACGGTAAGCATTTTCATTGTTAAGGTGAAAGACGCTGGAGACTGTCTTTGTTGCGCTTAGCTGTAGACGCCATTTCTTGAAGAAGTCCGTCATTTCCTCCAGGTCCTTGTTCAATACCTCCTCAAGCTCAGTAAATGAGAGACTTTGGGTCACGAGAGCAATGTCATCTGCATACATGAACTTGCGCGACTGTGTTACAGGTAGGTCATTGATATAGACATTGAACAAACTTGGCGAAAGAACAGGCCCTTGTGGGAGTCCATTAGTCTGACACCTCCATGAGCTACAGCTCTCTCGGATGTGCAGTCTGAAGCGCCTGTCGCCTTCATGCCAGACCGTGTCATATGCCACACTAAATCAAGGAAAAAACTCCAGTTTTAAGGTTCCTCTGAAAGCCGTTTTCAACAAAAGTAGTCATGGCAAGGACTTGATCGCAAGTGCTACGGCCATGACTGAAATCTGCCTGCTCAACAGTTATGATATTCTCTAAGTCTGGATCCATTCTTTGGAGAATCAGGCGCTCCAGTACCTTAACACAGACTGAAAGCAAGGAGATCGGCCAATAACTAGCCGCGTTGTGGGGATCTTTACCAGGCTTTGGGATCGAAATAATCTTTGCCTGATGCCACAAAGTCGGCATGCACTTTTCCCTAACAACCCGGGTGCAAAATGCAGCGAACTATTCCTTTGCCTTAGGGCCAAGATGCTTCAAGAACTCGGGCAGGATCTTGTCATATCCTGCTGCTTTTTCTGATTTGATGCTGCATAGCACCGTTTCAAGTTCTGTTGTTGTGAATGCCTCTGGAGTACTTTGATCTGGTTCATTTGACTTCCGACGGCAGTATTGTCGCCACTCATCTCATACTTGACGTCGGTGCTGTTTCCCCAAGGGTGCTTTTGCAGCTTGTAATAAGTGGCTAGCTACAGCATTTGGTTTGGCAACATGGTGAGCTTAAACTGGTGGTTGCTGAGCGGTGCCAATTCTTCGAATCAAGCTGCAGCATGTCCGGCTGGAGCGGTTGAAGCTGAGTGATCCTGTAGTTTCCTGCCAGTGAGTGCGCCTGGCAGTGTCCAGGTATTCAATCAGGTGATCTGCTATGTCTGGGTCTCCAGATGCTTCTTACTCTTCGAGAAGAGCCTAGCATTCTTCATCCAAACAGGGTGTATAGAACGGACGATGGCCACGAGGGACAGACTGAGTGGCTACCTTGAATATGGCTCTTTGGAAGCGGTGATAGGATTCCTTGATTGGGATGCAGCGACATGGTATGGTGACTATGCTACGCTCCAGTATGTCAGCGTACTTCGTCCAATCTGCTTTGCAGATGTTCCAACGCCGCTGTGAAGAGCTGTGTATAGCTGGCAGCTTTAGTTCAATATGGATAAGTATTGGTTTGTGCTGACTGTATGGGAAGTCGTCTAGAACAGTTTGGCTTACTGGCTCAGGATGGTCACCAATGGATCTGATCCAACAGAGGTCTGGTGAGTAATCCTTTTGCCATCTTGCAGAATGAAACGTCCCACGTTGCTTGCAGTCGTGGGTCAGAAGGAGGTCATTGTTCATTGCCCACTCTACCAAGTCTTCCCCGTCATCATCGGGGTTTGAGTAGGCCCAGCCAGGGTGATGACTGTTAAAGTCGCCAATATAGACGGCTGGGTGTTCGAGAGTTGGAAGCATATTGTTGTCCCAGTGGGCACTGGGCGGTTTGTAGACATTAGCAATCTTTTACCCTCCAACCTGGACCACATCGCAAAATCTTGTAGAGGAAACTGGTGAGACATCAGTAATGTCACAGCATGCATACGTAGCACGGCCGTATTTGGAGTCTGCTGTTGATGAAATGAGGTAAAAGCCTCCAATGGTGTATCGTTCTGCTACAGATTATGTCAACATTATGACGGCGGGCTATAGTGCTGATGATGGTTCGTTTGGCTGCTGAGAGACCCTCGATGTTACGTTGTAAAACTCGTAGGGCCGGTCCGACGGCTTGAAAGTCACCGGACATTGGCACGTCGGGGGGGCTGCTCTTTGTAGTGGCACGTAACTGGGATTCATTGCTGAATTCAGTTTACAAGTTGGATCCTTTGCTTCCACAGCCTTGGCTGAGTATTGATGGAGAGCGCGACGTGAACGCGGAGGCATGCTCCCCCGGATCCATGCTCATCCACTGGCACAGATAATCTTGTATACGTATAAATGAAGTTGGCACAGATAATCTTCTATACGTACAATGAAGGTTGCACATATATTCTTGTACAGATAATCAAGTAATTGATTCCTAACTTTCTACCAATCAATTGATTATTAACTTCCTACCAAGCAAATGGCTCCTAACTTCCTACCAAGCAAATGGTTCCTAACTTCTTACCAAGCAATTGATTCCTAACTTTCTACCAAGCAATTGGTTCCTAACTACCTACTAAGCAACTGGTTCCTAACTTCTTACCAAGCAATTGGTTCCTAACTTTCTACCAAGCAATTCGTTATTACCTTCCTACCAAGCAATTGATTCCTAACTTCGTACCAAGCAATTGGTTCCTAGCTCCTTACCAAGCAATTGGTCCATAGATTCCTACCAAGCAATTGGTTATTACCTTCCTACCACGCAATTGGTTCCCAACTTCCTACCAAGCAATTGGTTCCTAACTTCCTACCAAGTAATTGGTCCATAGATTCCTACCAAGCAATTAGTTTCTATCTTTTTACCAAGCAATTTCTTCCTAGCTCCCTACCAAGCAATTTATTCCTAGCTCCCTACCAAGCAAATCGTTCCTAGCTTCCTAACAAGCAATTGGTCAATAGCTTTCTAACAATAAACTGTTTAAGAAAAACAACAATTTAGCATTTCTAAGTAAATAAAAGTCTTCTAGATATCACTAGAAAAAAAGAAAGAAATAGCATTTAAAGAGTAATATACCGATCTAAGAAAACTCTGCAATTTCTAGATTCTTCTTTTCACATATGTCGTTGTTGTTGTTATAGGGTTTAACGCCATTTTTCAACACAAGATAGGCTATACATGGCGGCCAGTATTTATGGTGGAGGACGAACCAGGGAAACCCCGGAAAGAACCACTGAGCCACGAGAAGCTACCGGCAAGCTTTCTCACATGCCCACATTGGCCAAGCCTGAGACTCGAACCCAGGTAGACAGAAGTGAGATGGCAGTGATCCGTAGCGGTAAGCGTTTTAGACCCTTCGGCCACTCGAGGCCCCCATATCTGTTGTACTTTTTACTTTTACAACTGCAGCCAAATTTTTGGCCTGTATAAGAACCTAATTTTGACATACGTGTTAGTTTACATTTGTAGTTAATTTTTTATGTGCAACCTAATTTTGACATACGTGTTAGTTTACATTTGTAGTTAATTTTTTATGTGCAACCTAATTTTGACATATGTGTTAGTTTACATTTGTAGTTCATTTTGTATGTGCAACCTAATTTTAATCACATATACGCATGTCTTTAGAAGATTCCATACATTTAAGTACATTTGTGGCATTCCTTTTTGGCACGGTTAATTATTTTTTACAATCTCCATGGTTTCGCGTTGACATTGTGATGCCGTCCGTTTGTGTGTCCGTTGGTCCCTTAGACCATATGCTCGTTACCAAATCTTCTAAAAACACAGGGTGGAAATTCACGAAACTTTGTGGAAATGTTTTACACTTAGAATGATCATCTGCACGAGGGGCTCGTCCTTGACTTTCACCCCACAGGCACATTTTTATTTATTTTCTGACCAAACTTTTTATATGCTGTCATAACAGAAAGACGGATCATATATGAAACGGAGTTTGCTTTTTACACATTTGTACAAACCATAGGGATTTTTAGTAGGGTGTTATCTTGGTAGTTGCTCGTTACATGTGTTTTCAAGTTATTTTCACATAAATAACATTTCTGCATTTGAATATACCGCTCTGGTGGCCTAGTGGTTAGTGATCCGCCTCCAAGCCTCAGATAAAATATGTATGTATGTATGTATGTATGTATGTATGTATGTATGTATGTATGTACGTATGCATAGGCGCCCGCAGGATTTTTTGCGTGGGGGGGAGGTCAGGACTTTGTGCAGGGGGGTCAGGATTTTCGGGGGGGGGGTCTGTCAGTCACGGCCGAGAGAGTTAGTATAAGAAGCAGTCTGAAACTAAAGCTAATATTTATTAAGCGTTTTGAACAGAATCTTGTGACATATTTTCAGCTTCATTTGCATGATTAAACTTATCGGAATTTATATATATAT
>JAECUM010057608.1:0-23043 GCA_016617855.1 Megalonaias nervosa
CATACATACATACATACATACATACATACATACATACATACATACATATAAAACATGCATGCGTACATACGAAAGAAACGGGACAATGATAAAGTATCGAGCAACAAGCCAGAGAGGATGCCCATGTGCCAAAACGCTATCTAAATCAAGTTTCGTAATATACGTGGCAAGACACGAATTTAGTCACAAATATTTGATATTAAATCATGAATGACGTCGTTTATTCAGTCTGGCTTTTACTACCTCTTTTTCAGCTTTGCCGTTCACGTTTATCGTCCCCTGGATGGTTGTTAGGATTACTCTCGAAGACAAATTGTAAGTTATTAGGATTACTGTTGAAGGCAAATTGTAAGTTGTTAGGATTACTATCGAAGACAAATTGTAAGTATGCGTACATCATACTTCAAAAGTAATGAGATGTATGTTTAATGAATGCTTGCTTTGAAGTGAAAAATCAAAACAAAACAATATCGCTTTGGACAGCTACGTGATGTACAAAGATCTATATAAATTTTCCACCTTCCCTTACCACACGCGCACACGCACGAGTCTTCCTATGTTAGATTTGCTTTTGAATGCAAGTTGAGATGGTTATTTTCCTTTTGATCATACAATATTACCATGCATGAGTTCATTAGTGACTTTTTCATATATTTCTTTGCTCTCAAAATACCGTTCATTCATGCATCAGTTGTTTGACATGTAAAACCTTGCATATTAGGATGCAACTCTATTGTAGTCTTGGCCATTTTAATGACATCACAATATTTAAGAGACAAATCTAGAAAATACTTTAAGACATATCTGAGTTGAAATTTAAATGAGAACCATGGCATGCGCAGTTTCATAATGTTGTTGTTTCTTAATATTAAATGTACGTGATCTATCAAACAAGAAACACCGGCCATGACAATGCCAACCATATGCTTCTAGTATATAGCCAGTATGTGCAACGGTTAATGGCACACAATATAAATTAAATGTACATAATAATGATAATTCCTTAAAAGTGGTCGTTTGGGTTGTTTTGGAGCAACACTTTAAATAATATCTTCTAATTTCATGAGAATAAAAACACTGGAGATATTATCGAATCGCAAGTAGCCCCGCATGCTACACTTTGTTTTAACAGGGCCTTAAACAAAGAATATGTATGGAAACAAAAGTTGATGTATACAAAAAAAGGGCCATAACTCTGCAAAATAAAGATTAAATTGCTGGAGAGCAAACTTTAGGAACAGTTCCCCAATGTTTAGCGGCAATCAAAATTCGCTTGAATTCTGAGCAAACCTGTGCAAGAGCTGAAGGTGGAAAAAAAAAAACCGGGCCATCACTCCATTACTTAATGATATTGTAATCTTACGATGAGTTTCTTGGGAAGTGGACATCTGAGGATATGGCACATCATGGATCTCATCAGCATAAAGTTCCAAGCCGGAAATACGACAATCTTAGGTAAAGATATGCTGTGGAAACCAACGTTCATTAGAACATGCAATCAGGGGCCATAACTCTTGTGAATGATAGTGTGGAATGCAAGATATTAAAGCCATCAAGGTCTCGTCAGTATAAAGGTGTTTTTTTTCAAATCTAGCAATCCTAAATACAGTTATATTGGGAAAGCAAGAAATCAGAGTCGTCGATGTTTGACAGCACACAAATTTGGTTAAAGTTATATTAATACAATTTTATTGTATAAAATCTGTTGCATACTATCATGAAAACGAGAAGTACTTATACTGGAAAACTGCACTTCAGATCGCATGGCTGGCTTTCACATCGTCTATTACTAAACAAATCCTTGATCAAGTGACTTAGCCAAAAATCACTTTGAACTAAACCAGACCTGAATAGAGGTTGTGACAGGATTTGGATGCTATGTTTCCTTCAGGAAGTCTGTCATGACGACGGATTTATGCGCCACGTGTTGTCATGGAGTAGACGGATACCTTGTGCACCTGTGCCGGATGTCCAGGTGTTTTGCATGAAATATAATGTGACTAAAATTCTCTTGACAATCAGACTATCTCGTGTTATATGTTCGTTTTTTCAATCCAAACTTCAATATTTTCTCTTGAAACATGATCACAAAAGCAAATCCATGTTTCATCACATTTGACAATCTCATTTAAATGTGTCTGACAACTCTTTTCATATTTGGCGAGTAGCTGTTTTTTTTTTGGCTTTTTCAACATGAGTCTGTTTTGATCAGTCGTTAGCATGTCTGGCATGTTGCATGTGCAATTGCATATCATTTTATAGAATGTTATTTTGTCTATCGATCGGCATTAACTTTATTAATAGGTTCAAACAAACAAAAATGTTATAACAAAATATTTAGAACTTTTCCAATACCCCAGGTAAATGTTATGGCAATAACACTTCTGTAAATACAGTAATGTCATAACAATTTGATAGGTAGAATGATAAATAATTTTCAGGTAAAGCTGTGTTAGCCCTCCTTTATTGCAAGATAAATGAATGGTAGAGTAATGACATCATTAAAGACCCTACCAGTGGAGCAGACATGCAATGGGCTGTTTACAGCTAAACGCGAGGGAAAGTTCGTCAAGAAAATGTTACGCTGATGATTACAATTATATCCCGTCTAAGGCTTATCAATACACGTTAAATTGACAAATATGC
Source organism: Megalonaias nervosa (assembly GCA_016617855.1). Lineage (NCBI taxonomy): Eukaryota > Metazoa > Mollusca > Bivalvia > Unionida > Unionidae > Megalonaias > Megalonaias nervosa. Next base: position 2,647 of record JAECUM010057608.1, read on the forward strand.
TTCATGTGCGGGTATCTCACACTTTCATCCATTTTTATCTTTCCGTTCGTATGTGTTTTGATGTTTGGAAAAAAAAAACATTTCTAGCAGTGTTTTAAAATTATAATGTCATAAAATATTACAGACACATTAAATAATTTACCTGCCAACTACACTACAATGTACCACTTACATGAAGCATATTTCAAAGGACCCGATGACAGATTCTACACGTGTATTCTTCTTTTTGAGTAGCACATGTTGTATCGAGTTTTAGCTCTATTATGTATGCACAATCTCTTCCGAATATGTACAGAAGTATATTCATTATCAATGGTGACATAATTTTTGGATGCTACCCCAACTTTATTATCTTTAAAGCTGTTGAAAAAATTGTTTACTATTTGTTTGTTTTGTTTTGTGTTTTGTTTGTTTGGGGTTTTGAGAAACAGAGATATTAGTACCGGCTATTTTTGCCTGCGCACCATGTCCTGAAAACTAATACGGCAAGTTATCGTGTAACAACCACCAGCACCACCCCTTTTCATGTTGAAAAGCCTTATACTTTCTGCAGATGACCACATTTTCCTTTAAAATTCCGTGAATCTTGAGTCATTTTTCTACAAATTTTGGACGTATTCTATTTTTTCCTTTCCATCCTTAAGCATACTAGACGATGCATAATAATAAATATGTAAGACAAATAAATCAATTAGAAAAAAATTATTTTCCTTGAACATCTTCACTAAGATTTTTTCTTCAACCCATGGACTGATATGTTGATGGCTTTTCGACACTCTTCCCTGAAATTAATGCAGTTTGTTTCTGCACATAATTGATTTGGCAACATTTCTTTAAAACAAATTGCTCTGCAAGGGTTGATCTTTTCGTGAATTAATTTTTGTTTTCATTTCAGCTGCTGGAATATGAATGAAACACCAGAGCACTTTTGGATAATTAACGGTCCTATTATCTTTTCGCTCGTGGTATGTAAACAAGTTTTAAAAGAGGTGTAGAAGTATGCTGTTGTCGTAGTCGAAATAATAATAATAATAATAATAATAATAATACATAGTAGTAAGTATCTCATGACCATAGTTATGGGTTCAGTGTGTCTATATTCATCTGTTTTTCACTTTTGAATTGGCTGTACTGTTACATTTTAACAGTTCGAAAAACAACATGCATTGATCGCTCTCCAGAGAACAATATGTAATGGCTTTAATGATAGAACACTTTGATTTTCAGTTTTTCTTTACCGAATAATTGCACCGATTATTTTCCTTTTTGCAAACGATGATGTACATGCCTGCAGGTATTTAATGCAATGAAAGATTTGAAACAAGCCCACAGAGTATGAATTTCCTAAAACATTTTTAACGTATTCTGTATTCGCCGACGAGGCTTATCTGCCATCGAATACATTACTAACCAAGAAGGTAAAGAATGCACCTCCCTACAAAATCTCTCGAATTAGGAAAAATAAGACATGGAAACAAAGCACTATATAATTTAAAATAAAAGCCAAGAATAACAAATCCATATTTTGCAATCAGAGTCACGACTTACTGATTACAGCTGAGTATTTTAATTCTCTTTGCGCTTGAGTAATAACAAAATGCCGAAAGAAATGATATTTCTTTTTCATTCCGTCTTCAACAGCAGAATAATTACTCTGAAACTGGGGCAGCATAATTGCTAAAATTAGATGTGCAGAAGAATTACGAACATTTCATGTTTTATAAAAGTTTATGTTATGACACTGAAAGGCAAAAACTGCTGTTCTAGGAAAGTCTCTCCATACGCATCTTTGATCCCCAAGCCATTTTCCTACCCAAAAAATACGGCATAGAGTAGTTTTTAATACTGGAATAAAATGGCTCTGAGTAGTTTTTCGTGTCCATCAATATGCCCATCATATTGTTTGTCAGTCATAATTTCGTGGTCTCAGATGTATTTAAAAATCTTTCACTTTCAAAAAAATCAAGGGACTTAGAATGGACGATTCTCCGTCTGCCTCTCATTCCATCCTCCTGCCATACTTTCGTGCCCGCTTTATAACCCTGAAGCCTTACGAATGTCATGAATGAGACTGGAAATTTCATATATTATTATCAATAAGAAGTATAGATATGAGACCATGGGAAAAGTACAGTTTTCTAAAATAGTATCATGTCATGCAAGGGTCAGAGAACACCCTAGCACATTGGTAATTTTCCGAAATTAATAGTCCCGTCAAGTGTAGGGTGACACAACGAGGGCACCAAATACGCACTGATACATTTCTTAAACAAAACCAACACGCTCTAGAATCTAGACCATAATAATGTCTTGATCGATTGTTTTATGAGAGCGCAAAATTAAACTGAATTTTTCTCAGTATAAATACTGAAACAAAGCTTTATTGTCATAGATTAAGCAAGTTTTAGAGAGATGATATTAATATTTCAGGAATTTAATATTAAATCAACAATCTCAGTGCCAAGAGATATATGTTTACAAGTTTGGATGATATAAATGTCTGGTTTAGGTTAATTGTGTTACAAAATAATATACAAGACAATAATATATTTGAAAATTCATTTCAAAACATCAGAAAAGATAAAGAGCTATAAAATATACGTAGTGGCCATAACACAGAGATAAGCATTATCAATCCTGGTTGTAATAGTTTTAAAACTGTACGGCACGAAGAAGGAATAACTTTGATGTATATTTACAAACTTGTATTCAGATAAATTTACGGTAGAAATGGTCAAGGTTCAAACAAATCTGACATCATTCATAAACTAAAAATGATTGTGAAGAAACAACACATGAAGATAATTTGTCAAGCTCGACATATTCTCTGGGCTTTATTTTCCATTGTAAATATCAAACGTCGGAATCTTTGCAGAGGAAGGCAAGAGAAATGTTTCAAGACATTTTCACTACGATTCTGAAAATATACTTGTTTGCACAAATAAAAATTCATTGTGGGAACAAAATAACTGGTACCTGAGGAATCTACCTACACATTACACAAGCCAACTAGAAGAAAGATTTCCAAGCAGAAAGGTCTACGTGCGTGACCTGAATTACCAGAGGCAACTAGATATTGTTGACACGCAAGCATGCTAACTACAATTTGGTAGTGATATATCTCTTGCCTGAGGGAATTAAATAGAAAGTACGCAATTCTGAAGACTTGAATGATCAAGGTTTTCAATTACGATGAAACCCGAAAATGGGCTGAAGTTTAAGCAAAGTTAATTTATCGATAAATTAGCACAGTTCACATTTCAATAGACACGATTCCATATGAAGCAAGCAAGAAATAGAAATAAAATAATTAAAAACTTGGGGTCTATCTATTCGGACATAAAACAACTAATATATTTTTGAACTCCTAAAATTCATAATTGGTGAAACAGTAAAAATTCCAAAATATAAAACAATATTTGCATTATAACAAGACTTAGGAAATATTGAAAATCAGGAAAGTAGAATTAGGTCTTCCGATTGTTTATAAACTAAAACACTTATATGGTGTGGATATTTAATGTATGTTTAGCGAATAAGAGTTACCTCTATACGATAGAAAGATGACATCTACAAAAGTTAAAAGGTTTTGATGACTGAAAAGAACGAGAGGTAAAAAGTACGCACCTGTGAAATGGACGTGATCAGATAAATCTTTTAGCAGCTGAGAGCCAGCAGCAAACATTATTCCGTTAAAATAAATGATATGTCAAAGACACATCTCGTTGTCATGTGCGATAGCTAAGTCTTGTCACTCTGCTGCAGCTTTTTGTTGCACAGCAATATCCTCTCATACAGAGACGACTGAAACATAGTACATAGCACAGATAGCAGTATTAGGAACATGAAAGCTTTGATTGTTTTAAACATAACGATTTTCTAAAATGCTACAAATGTTTTCAAAACAGGAGCTGATTAAATGTGACTAATCTTTGTACATCCTTCTGTCATTCCGTTAGTCGATCCATTAAAATTTCATTTCCGAGTGATAAAAAAGCTATTCAGCACTTACATTCTCTAAACAATTTCAGCCTACGTTTATTACCCAAAACTGAGTATTGTCATTGTCTCTAAAACGGGCAACAGGCAAGGGTGCTGCCACCTGTCGAAAACAAAATAGTTCTCTTTGCACTATCTTGAGTTAACTGAGGATACATATATCAAATCTACGAGACATTTTGTCTTTTATGAGTCTTACAGGCAATTAATTTTAAAATCCAATCATTACATTACATTAAGTGTGAACCGGCAAAAGAGTGCGATAATTTGTTTTACTGACCATACCTTCATCAAACTTTACATATATGTTGACTGTTCTTCTTCAATATGCAAAAACAACCCCACCCCAGATCTATTTCTCTGCATCAGTGAGAGGTCAGAGTTCTAGAACGAGAAATCTGACTGAAAGAAAACTTAAATTCAGATGTGCAAACCTCCGAGGTATGTTGCTCTTGGTCTGAGGGTCAAATGTCAAGATAATCTTGAAATCATGACACACGGAAGATACACAATTACAACGCGATACTTTGATTTTACTGCAGCTGTTTTTCACCAAGGAGCCAGGCTCATGATGTACTGTTTGCGATGTTCTAGTTTTCTCATTTCATGCAAACGTGCGAGACAGTCTAGCATTACTCGTCCAGAACGATAGGCTTACTATCTTTCATGCTATATTGTCGATAATACACTATTACCTTTGCTTCAGTCTGAGAACCTTATTCCTTTTTTTTCCAATTTTTGCAGATAAATTTTATATTTTTCATCGACATTCTGAGAGTGTTGGTTTTTCGAGTCAAGTCTAATCGAAAAACGAGAAGAACTGAGCAATTAAGGTATTGTACAACCCTTTTTTGTAAATAATTTGTTTTTCTTTTCTTCAATTGTCTCCCTGTTTCGTTGCTTTCTTTTCTTGAAAATATATGCATGCTATTCAATGGTGGTTTGTTTCTAGAGAAAAACATTCAAAAGTATATGCGAGTGGTCATTTTTATAATCCTTCAATGATGACTTAGTGGTACCTAAACAGCTTTAACTGGGATGATAATCAAACACCTCATGAAACATATTTTGGATAATTCATTGCATTTTTTTTGCTCCAGGACTGTTTTGATTCAAAAGACATCGATAACATTATGACCAAAGAATTTCCAATAATAATAATAATAATAATAATAATAATAATAATAATAATAATAATAATAATGATAATAATAATAATAATAATAATAATAATAAGAAGAAGAAGAAGAAGAAGAAGAAGAAGAAGAAGAAAGAAAAAGAAGAAGAAGAATACAAATAATAAATTATTATTATTATTATTATATTATTATTATTATTATTATTATTATTATTATTATTATTATTATTATTATTATTTTCTGAGGATAATACATTTTGTACTGCATCATCCAATCTTATATGTAGTCCTCACGTAATAGAATAATAATATCAAAAGTACAAAATTAATGTACATGTACAAATAAAACTACAGCGTCTGACATACGTGTAATCAAAACTATATACATACACACATTAGATTAAGCGTACATACGATATACGTGTATGTTTGGCAGATAGGAAATTAGCTGAAGGATATCCAAGTTAGATAGCACAATTTGTTTGAGCAATGGCATAATCAGAGAGACAAAATTTGCTAATCTCGTTGTTTAAAGAAAAGAGTGTTGGTGTTTGTTTAATATCACTGGGAATGAAAATCAGCACTGCTGCAGAATCTGTGCAAGGTGTTTTGACTGTGGGAAGATAAACATTAAAGTTCGAAATAGATTGCAGATTGTGTGAATGGATATTGGAAGCTTGAATTATATCATTGATACATTGTGACGTCATCTTATAAAAGAGTTGTGTCAAAAAGAGTTGTGTCAAAATAGCTTCAGGTACTTCATCGTTCTATAATCAAAATGTAACCACTGTATATTAACGAATAAATAGGAGGATGGATAATCTTTCTTGTAAAAATTCTAGCGGCTCTTTAGTGGTTGAATTATCTGAATGAAATTGGTAGAATTGTAATTCCTCCATATTGTGCAACCATGAATGCTTTTCTGTGAAACCTGATTGTAAGTTATGTTGTTGTTGTTGTTGTTTTTATAGGTTTAGCGCCATTTTTCAGCACAAGATAGGCTATACATGGCGCAGGAAGAACCCGGGAAAACCCCGGAAAGAACGACCGACCCACGAGAAACCACTGGCAAGCTTTCTCACGTGTAAGTTACGTAGAAGAACATATATATTTAAAACGCGGGGAGGAAGACTCGCGATATGTTTTTAAAAACGTTTGGAAAAAGTTGTTTGCTGACCATCAGTCACCTTGTCTAAAGATTGGGAAAACATTAGCTAGTTTCATATGAAAAAATTCCTGTATCAATATTTGCATTTATTAAGCTACCAATTGAAGGTACAGCTGATATTTTTAATATTTTTGGTGAGATTTCTCCTGGTCTTGCTGCTTTGGTCTTATCGAGGTTCACTACAATATCAATGAAATCTTGAACACGTATACAAGGGATCAGGAACGATATATTAAACGGGACTTTTGACTCTTGTGCTGTGGAAGAATGTTCTCCAGCTATTGAAGTTAATGATGTGGAAAAGGTATTTAGGTCGTTTGCAATCTCTAGTGGTTCTGTACTTGTATGATTATCGGCATTTTAATTTCAAAATTAATAATTTTGTGGTTTGCTTGGGGTTTTCTGATGGTACCATGTCGACCTGTAATGCGGGACTTACAGGTTCGAACGCTATTAAGACAAGGAATTATATTTTTAGAGTTTCTTCCAGGTCGGTGTTTTTTTTATTTATTTTTTTATTTTTAACACTAAAAACAAGCCGAACATAACAGTAAGTAGATGACATCACCGAAAGACATCTACAACTTGTTATTTGGTAGCCAACAGTTTAGAGAAATATTTTGCTAGTTCCGAGTTAGTAACCGATATATTTAATCAAGTATTTACACCACTCGATGACAATGTCCGTTCCCCATCGCCCTCTCTCGCCCCCACTTTTGTCAAGAATATAACAGAGATTTTTGTTCTTTATTTTAAAACTGCCACGAAAACATAAACATCAAATCAAAAGCAAGGAATATATATATATATATATATATATATATATATATATATATATATATATATATATATATATATATATATATATATATATATATATATATATATATATATATATATATATATATATTGTTACGTGGCGGCTCGTACAATAATAACAAGAGAAAAGACTGAAGACAACAAGCTTTGTATATTTTAACAAAATAATTTATTTCCCTAGAGAACAATGTAAAAATTGGAAATAGGACTTACAGTTTGTGAATGTAATCCAAAATTTAATCCTAAGAATGAAAAATACAAGTCCTATCACTAAATAGTTCTGTTAGAATCCAAGTTCGAATCTCGACGACGTTCCAATATGGAAGGCGATGACGTCAGATGTGGTCCTTGTACAAAATAGCAACAATTCCTCAATTGAATCACAGTTTATGTTTCCGAATGATTCCAGAATAAATTTCCACTGAATTTCTTTCTCCCAAAATTTATAAAACAGTACACTCATTTGGTTTTCTAGAGAATAAATTATTAAATTCCAAAAACAAATGAACTTCAAAAACAATCTGGTTTCAACAATAAAATAACCTATCCGGCCTTCTAGGTATCAGGAATACAACTGACTGATAAGCGCTCGGGAAGAGTATTATATATACCCTAATTATCATCCCGTTCTCGCGAGACAGACTACGAGGTCTCCTAACACTTGAAACACGCAAAAAGAAAAATGCAGTTCGTCACGTAGGAAGAACCCCTATCTACTATCACTCTGAAATAAATTTAAAAATAACACATTGTTTATCCAGACTAGACGAAATGACCTTGGCAATAGCCAATCGTTCTCGCGTAGCTATTACACTACCGCGGACCAAGGTAAACTAAAAATATTGCAAATGAAATACGTTTTACGTCTTAGATAAACAGAATTACTGAAAAGGAATTTCGAATTCCTGCAATAATTATTACAATAAAATGTAATGAAACAAAAATAAAATAAAAAAGAATTTTAAAACTAACACACACGCAATTTAATTACATATACGTAACACTTCCCCCATAAAGAAAAAAGAAAGATTTATATAATAAAGCTTTCTTTTTACCATATGTAAATTATACATGAGGTAAACAAAATTACATAAGAAAATTCTTATGAATCGTATAAAGTGTATATGAAATAATATTTCTATACACGGGAAAGTGCATCTGCAATCAAATTGTCTTTTCCTTTGATGTGCCTGATGTTGAGATTATACTCTTGCAAAAACAAACTCCACCTTAATAATCTTTGATTTTTATTTTTCATCTTGTCGATGAAAGTAAGGGGGTTGTGATCACTATACACAACAACCGGAGAAGGAGCTGAGCTAATGTAAACTTCAAAATGTTGTAATGCCAATATTAAAGCCAAACATTCCTTCCTTCTCGTATGTTGAGTAATTTCTTTGGTACTGATTGAATTTCTTAGAGAAATAGCACACTGAGTGATTAACACCATTTCTGTCTTCTTGAATCAATACTGCTCCAACCCCAACATCACTTGCATCCACAGATAATTTAAAAGACTGATTGAAATTTGGAGCTGTTAGAACCGGCACACTTTTGAGTATGGCTTTTAATCTATCGAAAGCTTCCTGACATTTTTCGGTCAAGAGAAACTTGTTTCTCTTACTTAACAAATTTGTCAGAGGTTCAGCAATATTGGAAAAATTGGAACAAAACTTTCGATAGTATCCGGCCATACCCAAAAATCGCATTAATTGCTTTTTACTGACAGGCACAGGAAATTCAGAGATAGCTTTCACCTTAGCCTCAATAGCTTTAACTTGACCATGTCCCACAATATGTCCTAGAAAAGTTACACAAGCACGGCAGAACTCACTTTTGATAAATTGATTGTCAAATTTGCATCAGTGAGTCTTTCAAAGAATTTCCGAATCGTGGCTAGATGTCCTTTGCAGGTGTCGTTGTAGATGATGACATCATCAATATAAGCATCACAATTATCTAGACCAGAGGTAATCATATTCATCAAGCGTTGAAACGTACTTGGGGAACCCTTGATCGCAAAAACGGCATTACTTTATATTGATAGAGACCATCTGGAGTCACAAATGCCGAACGTTTTTTCGCTCTTTCCGTAAGTGGAATTTGCCAAAATCCTTTCAGAAGGTCAAATTTGGTGACACACTGGGCATTTCCAATTTTATCAATACAATCATCGATTCTTGGTAATGGAAATGAATCTGTTTTTGTCACACCGTTCACCTTCCTATAATCAGTGCACATACGGAAAGTTTTATTTGGTGTCGGAACAAGTATGCATGGTGAACTCCAATCACTTTTACTGGGCTCTATGAAATCATTCTCCAGCAAATACTGAATTTCCTTTTTCAAGTATTCCTGTTTGAGAGGGTTCATCCTCTATGGGTGTTGTTTCACAGGTTTTGAATCTATAATTTCAACGTCATGAAAATTTTTGTTTGTCTTCGTAGGAATATCTGGAAACAAGTGCTCATATTCGAATAATAACTGTTTAAGTTCATTTCTTTCTTCTTGTTGCAAATGTAAAAGTTTCTGGTCTAGATCTTTCATAATTTCCGAATTCCGAAGATTTGTTGTTCCAGGATCAACGGTGTCCCATTGAATTTCTTCACTTAAATCCTCAGTTGGTGGGACATGTGCAACTAAATTAATTGCATGATTTACTTGGCTATCTCTTTCAATATACTAGTACTCCATTAATTTATTTAAATCAGAGTACTATAATTATAATTTAACTCATTCATTTTCTTCTTTACTTTGTAAATGCCATAAAATCTAAATTGAAGAAAATCTTGAAGAATGAGCAAGAGAGAATGAACTCTATTACAAGACTCAAATGTTCTCTCAAGTAAAGTTTTGTGAAACCATAATTTCATTTTTGACTTGAATTGCGGAGTGCCAAATTCAAGCATAACAAGCTGGAAAATTCCAGATATGAAATTTGACCTTTGACCTGATTGGACAGATTTGGGAAGGCCAATTTGAGTAAAAAACTTTATCAAAGCTTTTACTATAGTATTCCTCAAAGGAATTGCCTCTGGGAATCTAGTTGACGCGCACATAATGGTCAACACATATTGGTTGCCTGACTTGGTCTTAGGTAAGGGACCAACACAATCTACCATAATTCTGCTAAATGGTTCGTCAAATGCAGGAATTGGTTGCAAATGAGCCTTACGTATCTTCTGATTGGGTTTTCCTACTATTTGACAAGTATGACAAGATGTACAAAATTTACAAATATCACTTTTGATTTTTGGCCAATACAAGTGAGTTAAGATCTTGTTATAAGTTTTATTTATCCCTAAATGACCAGCCAGAGGAGTTTCATGTGCCAAACTAAGTATTTCCTGTCTGTAAGATTTTGGAACTACAATCTGATAGTTCACTGACCACGCGTCATTAGCAGGTACCTCGGGAGGTCTCCAATTTCTCATAAGAATTCCATTTTTAATGAAATAACAGACAGGTACTTCAGTGGCTTCAGTTTCACTAATGGCCCTCTGAAACAAACAAGAGATCTCAGGATCTTTTTCCCGTTCGACGACAAGCGATTGTCGTTTATCACCCTGATTAGATGAAAGAGAATGAGTATTTAAAAGAGGATCACTGTGATCAATACCTTTTGATTGATCCAAAGTAGAAGTGAAAGTGACCTCATCAAAAGCCTGACCAATACACGTGTCAGCTAAAGAATATTTTCGTTATCAAAATCATTCTCAAGAGCTTTCTTTGACATAGCTCTGGTAACTGCACAAGCTGGGTATACCTCAGGGTATTCTTTTTCAATTGGATCTACTTTCTGATCCAAAGAAGGCTTGTCAGTTACAAGTGGATTAACCACAACCTCCACAACCACGACCTCCAGCTAGGTCGTTGCCTAGCAACAAATGAATGCCCTCAACGAGTAAGTTAGACACGATACCGACTGTCACAGGTCCTGAAATTAAGTCTGATGACAAATTTACAGAATGGAGAGGAACATTAACAAAGCCGCACTCTACTCCCTGAATGAGAACACTCGCATTAGAACAGGACTTCTCATAAAAAGGCAAAGTACCTGATAATAAAAGACTCTGAGAAGCTCCTGCATCCCTTAAAATTTTAATAGGGATAGGATTGGCCGAATCACCCAAGAGTGATATAGAACCCTTCGACATGAATGGTTCATAATTCTCCATAATAAAATCAGACTGGGGTTTATTAGACCCAACAAATGTATTGCTTTCAATACATGACAGTGACCTTGACCTCTTAGAAATAAGAGCATTTGGGATAGGCCTATCTTGATTCTGATGCCTATATTTCAATTTAAAGCAATCAGAAATGACGTGTCCTTTTTTCTTGTAATAGGTACACGTAGGAATAGACAAGGATTTTGAATCAAGTTTATCAGAAGCTTGATTTTTAGAAGTTGTACCAGATTGATTTTTAAAAGGAGTTGTATTAGGCTGGAATACCTTTCTACCCAGTAGACTGCTGAGTGAATGATTTGCCTACAACAGGAACTTTATGAGTTAAGGAATACTCATCGCCAGCAAGAGCTGCATTTTCCAAGGTTTCAATCTTATGCTCTTCAGGATGATTCATAACGTCACTAGGAACACAATTTTTGAACTCTTCAAGTAACACAAGTTGTTCAAGACTTTCATAATAATGTTGAACTTTCTTGGCTAAGCACCATGTCTTAAATAACTGTTCTTTTTCTCTAGCAAATTCAACATAAGTCTGGCCAGCTTCCTTTTTATAGTTTCTGAATTTTTGCCGATAAGCCTCAGAGACTTATGCATAACCCCTTAAGATGCACTCCTTAAGCAAATCATAGTCAGAACTCTGATGTACTGACAGGGATGCAAAGATATTTTGGGCTTTTCCGAAAAGTACACATTGCAATAATTGAGTCTAATGCCCCCTTGGCCATTTCAAATTTTCAGCAACTTTTTCAAAATAGATAAAATATTTGTCTACTTCTTTTCTCTGAAAGGGGGCACTAACCTGATATTTCTTGAAATGTCAAAAACTTAAATCTGTATGAGAAGTGGGATCGTGCTTGCCACTTGCCAGCTCAAATTCTTTCGTTCTAATTTGAAATTCCCTTTCATCCTTCTCTCTTTGTAATTGTAACTGTTTATCTTTCTCCCTCTCTCTCTCTCTCTCTCTCTCTCTCTCTCTCTCTCTCTCTCTCTCTCTCCTTCTCTTCAAATGCAATTGTTTATCTTTCTCCCTCTCCTGTCTCTCTCTCCTTTTCTTCAAATTGCAATTGCAAGTGCTTCTCTTCAAATTGCAACTGCATTTGTTTCTCTTTTTCTTCTTTCTGAAGCTCGAGCTTCCTTAACTCTACTTCCATCTTACATTTCATTTTTAATTCCATTACTTTTATGTCAGAGTCCGATACCGACTCACTGACCGAAACCAAAACACTTTTATCAAAAACATTCTTCTTTACCAGATATTGGATCAAAATATTTTTAATTTCTTGTTTCGTTAAGGACGATTTTGCTTCAGAAAGATCGTACTTTCTGGCAAGTTCAAGCAACTCATCTTTTTTCAGACTATCCAGCTGCTCCTGAGTTGGATTAGAAAGAAATATTTCCACTTTTGATGACATTGTGAATGAAAGCCTGTTGTTTTCACTAAAGATTTCAAATAAAAATGTAAAATAGTACTTGGGATTTAGAAACTAGGGGAATTTAAATTTCAAAAAACAATTTTCTGAAATATATAACCAAAATTCATATATCCCGGACAAGCCCCCAATTTTCTCCTGTTACGTGTAGGCTCGTACAATAATAACAAAAGAAAAGAGTGAAGACAACAAGCTTTGTATATTTTAACAAAATAATTTATTTCCCTAGAAAACAATGTAAAAATTGGAAATAGGACTTACAGTTTGTGAATGTAATCTAAAATTTAATCCTAAGAATGAAAAATACAAGTCCTATCACTAAATAGTTCTGTTAGAATCCAAGTTCGAATCTCGACGACGTTCCAATATGGAAGGCGATGACGTCAGATGTGGTCCTTGTACAAAATAGCAACAATTCCTCAATTGAATCACAGTTTATGTTTCCGAATAATTCCAGAATAAATTTCCACTGAATTTCTTTCTCCCAAAATTTATAAAACAGTACACTCGTTTGGTTTTCTAGAGAATAAATTATTAAATTCCAAAAACAAATGAACTTCAAAAACAATCTGGTTTCAACAATAAAATAACCTATCCGGCCTTCTAGGTATCAGGAATACAACTGACTGATAAGCGCTCGGGAAGAGTATTATATATACCCTAATTATCATCCCGTTCTCGCGAGACAGACTACGAGGTCTCCTAACACTTGAAACACGCAAAAAGAAAAATGCAGTTCGTCACGTAGGAAGAACCCCTATCTACTATCACTCTGAAATAAATTTAAAAATAACACATTGTTTATCCAGACTAGACGAAATGACCTTGGCAATAGCCAATCGTTCTCGCGTAGCTATTACACTACCGCGGACCAAGGTAAACTAAAAATATTGCAAATGAAATACGTTTTACGTCTTAGATAAACAGAATTACTGAAAAGGAATTTCGAATTCCTGCAATAATCATTACAATAAAATGTAATGAAACAAAAATAAAATAAAAAAGAATTTTAAAACTAACACACACGCAATTTAATTACATATACGTAACAATATATATAGTAAGATTTCGTTGAAAGAAAAATGAAAATTAAACTAAACCCCGAAAGATGGGGGGAGGGGGGGGAGAAATCTGACTCGAGAAGATCAAGTTTTTATCATTTTATTTGATTTTTATGTTTAAATCCGGCTCGGCCGGGTAATACAAAACCCGACCGGGTCCGGTTTTCCTATCATTGCAGATGACGCTTATTTCAATGTTATTATCATTTGTTTGTAATTTGTTACTGTGCAAATAATGGAACATAAATTTTTGTATCAGATATAAACAAATTTACACTTGTATTCTCTTGAATGATATACTTCAACTCAAATAGTTTTGATCACACATTTATGGCGTTCAAACTTGCAAAACAATAGGCATTAAATAATCTCTGCATACCGACATTGAAGCTTCCTAATTTAAATGAAGTACGTTAAAGACGATACAATCACAATAAATCTAGTGAAATAGTTCTCATATTATGCACGAAATGGTTTTAACGTGAGAAAAAAAAAACAAAACAAAACACCAAACTAAAATAACGAAAAAATAAATAATTAAATAAGACAATAAATAACGGAGAATACTCTCCGAAAGGACGACGGAGCAGAGATAGGATGAAATTATTGACCGGTGCTAAAATCCTACGTGTACGCCGCAAATGAGAATTTAGGCCGGGTTTGCCTGTGTATAAACCATTTTATTTACACGTCGATAGAATCAGGGAGATTTAATAATGCCTAATTTTATCAGAGCGATGCCACGCATGACATGATATTGAAGACAGAGTGAATGAAATATATAGTTTTTGAATTTCAGGTAACTTTATTTGCCGGTCTTGCAAAACATTGTGTTTTCTGCGTGATTTTGATAAGCTAATGAAAATAATTTTCCTTAAAATATTGTCATTTGCATTACAGGAAGAGTATTAAAAGGATATCTAAAATTCTTGTGATTTAATCATATGAATATTTTGAACTAGAGAAGATGCGATTTAGCCAGTGGGACAGAAGGAGCATGAATGAGAGCTGATGAAAGCATTTTTCCAGTGTATGTTGGTTATTGCTCATTTTTTTAAAACTCGGGGTTATGAAATTTACCATCTTATGATAAGCCCTTTAAACGGATACTTCCTGCAAAGGCTGGGAATAACTACACAACCTGTGTTATCTTTCTGGCAAACTGTCTCACATCAAAGTCTTCGACTGTGCAATCATGGAAACTGATACAGAATCAGCTATAAAAAGCCACTTTTAAATGATATTTTACAACCACCATTCCCAGCCAGCTCCTTTAAACAGCTTCATTATTCTCTTCCCGTACAGTAGGTAGATGATAAAATGAGGTGCACTTCATTTCCATTATTTTTCTTATGGTTTCACGTCTATCCAAAAGGAACATATTGTTTTCGTGGTTTCCGTAAATGTATAATTGTTTAGATTTATCTCAGGTTGTTGCAATGATTGTCCCATAAATAGAAAACAATCATGAAATCTGAATGTCCCATTAACTGATAACAGTCTTGAAATCTGTTTGTCCTATGAACCGAATAGTCCTGATATTTTATTATCCCATAAACCGATAATAGACTTTAGTCTGAATGTCGCATAAACCGATGAGTCTCGAAATCTGAGCGTCCCATAAACCGATAACAGTCTTGAAATCTGAATATCCCATAAACCGATAACAGTCTTGAAATCTGAGTGTTCCATAAACTGATAACAGTCTTAAATCTGCATGTCCCATAAATAGATAACAGTCTTGAAATCTAATTGTTTTCTCCATAAAAATTTCATTACGATCTTATTGAAAACGATGCACTAAAATTCCTTACTAGACCAGATGTATATGCTGTCATTTCTTCTCATCTGGAGCGGTAATTGTTTACTAAGGTCTCCATAATCTGATGGTAATTGTAATCGGAAAAGTTACGAATAATTTGTGGCATATATTTTGGATATTTGCAATTCAAGTTACGCTAATTGAACTGACAATATTCGACATATGCCATATGTAAGGGGTACATAATTTTTATATTGAGTATACTTCAAAGGATAGGAAAGATTAGTTTTTCAAATTACAAATCCCCAAATTTTAAGAGCATATTTTGAAATCAGTGCAATGGTATGATCCAGGAGTCGGCAACCAACGGCACGCGTGCCACAAGGTGGCACGTCAAGAGGTTTTGTGTGGCACACGAAGGGCAGCCAAAAATCTCGATTTTAACAGTGTTACTCTCTTACTGGTGGCACGCGCTCGTTCATTTTGTAATTAATCCGGAAAAAAGTGGCACGCTATGTAAAATATGTTGCCGACCCCTGATTCAGACTCTGATCTAATAGTTTTAGCTGACAATCAATACGCAAATTTAAACTTTGTATACTGGACGCTTTTAAAATAACTGCATACCTTTATTAGCTATGAGATTTACATTTTTTAGGCCATTGGTGAACTTTCCATTCTCGTGAAATATATGGCCATATTCGTCTATAACATCAGTGTATGCATTTTGTTATCTTAAATTTTGTATGTATGATCTTTTTTAACCAAATACAAACATTTTTGTTTTCCATGTATTGATTGTAAATTTCCAGTTATTGCAATATCAACTAAACACAACAAGAGCATGTTGCATGTCAGCAAGATTATCAACGACAAGTATGGTGTCATCAGCGTATAATAGCGACATAACATTTAACACAAAGTCAGTATGTTTAGAGGGTACAGCGTAACCTCTACACCCATTTTCTAGTAAGAAAGATTCAACATCATTTAGGAATAATGAGAACAATAATGGAGATAAGTTCTTCCCTTTTCTGACACCTTTATCTCAGATGAAAACCCCCAGACAATTCATTATTTACACAGACACATGATTTGATAGCGTTATAAATATTCAGCATAACATTAAAACACTTTTCCCTGATGCCTACCGGATACAATTTACGTCACAATCCAACTTTCATACATTACCAAGGCATTTTTAAAATCAACAAAAGAACACCAATGTATTTTTAACAATGTCTAATAAATTACATTTAAGGCTGTGCAACAGAGAGATATTGTTTATTGTGAAATAGTCATTCTCGAATCCAGCTTGTGTCTCAAATAGAAATTTATTATCATCAAAGAATTTCAATGTACTGTAGCTGTGAAAACTTTACCAAAAGAGCCACCTAAGGAAATAGGTCCATAATTTGACATCAGTTCTGTCACCTTTATTTTTATAAATTGGCATGATAACACCTTTATTACAACCGTCTGGTACGAAGCCTGTATTCATGATCATATTTAAAAATTTTGCATACACTTTTGAAAATTTAGTAATTAAGCTTTTTATATATTCATTTACAGTATTATCAATTGAAATGGCTTTATTATTTTTTTTATATTGTTAAAAACATTTAATAGTTTTTCAGCTGCAATTGGGTCATTCAGACTAGAGTTTTCGACAAAATCCGCCACTTGTACCGTTTCTGGGATTTATCAGTTCCCATTATCTGTGTCTGCCGAGTTTATTTTTTTTAAATATTCAAAACATCTTGTAATGTGATATTTTGAAAGGGTCTTTTCTTGCCGACATTATTTATCATATTCCAGTATCTCTTTCGATCGTTTGATTGTAACGTGCGCATCTTCCTTTGCAATGATTTTTTTTAGAACGAGGGTAATAATTGGCGGGAGTTTTCTTATACTGTTTTCTAGCTGTTATCAGCTTTATTTTCTTTATATTTTTCTTTTTCGTGAACTTTCCTATATAGGTGATTTTGTTTTCTGGCTATCATTCACTCATTGCCAAACCATGGCTTAAAGTCAACGTTTTTGTGCATGCATTTCGAAGAACTTTAACCTTTAGGTCCTTTATGGTAAATGTCAGTTCCGCAGAGCTAACAAAAGTGTTACTTATGTCCTTGATGATTGTATTTACATCATTTCATGTTATGTTATCTTTATTGATAAGCCCCTGTAATTCTTAGACAATATAATTGAGATTTTGAACATTTATATTCTCCATGAATTCTTTGTTTTTCTTCTCGAATCGCACAGTCATCTACTTCTATTTTCCATGATAGAATCATCAACTACATGTAGCTGATTGCTTCTAATTTGGTATGTTAAAGCGCGATAAGGATAAGTTTCTGTATGAACTACCATGAGCACATCTACGTGAGTCTTATCTCTCACTCTGACTGGAGTTATGTGTTTATCTATGGTTTCTTGCAAAGTCTTGTATCATTATCGGACGTCTTAGAAACCAATGTTTGTATCTGTCAAGGTTATTTTGTGGTTTGCACGCCATGATCGTTTGGTGTGTTTATCATTTATTCTACACCTGAAAAGAAACATTAATTATTTGTATTTTCAACATTATGACATGCACTTTTATTTAATTTGAAAATTCTTTAAATTTTAGATATGATCTGCCACTTCGAGGCCGATATCTATTTGCATCTAATGTTAAATAATTTATGATTTTTGTTGGGACTACACGGTGCCAACTTAGATTTTATCGCTATCTTTGGACGATAAGCAGAAAAGGATTAATATTTTCTCATTCCTTGATTTTTTTTAGGAAACTTGCTAAGTTCCTCCTTGTTCTAGTCCCCCTATTGGGCGTCCCGTACATTGTCTTTGCTGCATATCCTCACGGTTCGGATCCTGACATTGACATCATACACCTCTACTGCGAGATGTTCTACAATTCCTTCCAGGTAACCAATCAAACCTGACACGTACTTAGAACTTTACAGTCAGTCAGACGGAAGACAACGAGAAACACGTTTCGTAAATACGTATAAGTATACAACATAATAGCAAAACACACACACACACACACACACACACACACACACATAAAATCTTGTACGGGCGCAATTACAAAACAGATCCATAAAATTTTCGAGCTATCATTACCGAGTTTGGAAATTGTCTGTAGTATAACGATTTAACTTAAGCACTTAATGTTTACCTTATTACATGCACACGTCCATTAACACCATAAAACTAATTTACCATTTAAATAGCAACGAAACTTTCAATAACGAACATGCTGAGCATTTATGTACTGATGTCCGGTCATACAGCATTTTCGAGATTTATCTAACTCATTATAACTGATCTAAAAAAATCCTAAAGACGCAATATATTTGATCAGTTTTGGAAACTGCCTGAAAAAACTCTAAAAGAGGACTATATATGGAACCAATGTCAAGTTTGTCGTTGTTCGTATTTATAGATTTCCACACACCACCACCCACCACCCCCAAACAGGTCAGCAAATATGTTGGACAAAAATATTTGTACACTCTGCAATAATTCGACGGAATTAACACCATGGTGGATCTATCAAAGAACAGGAGAAAACTATTTTTATTAAATTCGTGCCTTTAGGCACACCAAAAACTTTTGGGGAAAAAAAGATGGAATCCCCAAAGTTAATAGCATCTGGATATACGTCATTTTGTTCTATGTTGTTTAATGACTGAAATGCATACTGTTATACATCCTCTCCGACGAATGCTAGCAATTTTGTATAAAATACGACTGTAACAACCTCTGAAGCATTTAACCGGAGAGTTCTGCAACATTTCTATGCTTTTAATTTGAACGTCAATTATATCGTGGCAAACTTTGTTAATTTCAACGGATGAAAAACAGGGTAGTGAAAAATAGCTGAAGTACCGTTTAATCTTGCAAGCTGAAATAAGTTGTTGTCAGATGGAATTTGCCTTGCTTTCATTTCCTATTGAAATCTGATACATTATATTTTGGAAAACTGAGTTCCACGTGCATATGTTTTTAATGTACTGGTGATGTATTGTTGTTAACATTATTTTTGTCATAACAGTCCAGGTTCGAAAGCATATCTTAGCTAGTACGCCTATATATATATATATATATATATATATATATATATATATATATATATATATGTGTGTGTGTGTGTGTGTGTGTGTGTGTGTGTGTGTGTTAAATTTACCTCCTGTTTTCTTCTTTTCTGAGATAAAATATCGTTTTCCTCGCCATAAATATTGGAGGATACATTTAAATTTCCTCATAAAAGACTTAGCCCTTGTGGACAAAACAATTGTAGCACATTGAGAAAGACTCTCAAAAAATCTTAGCATTACAAAAGCACATTTAATTATTTAAAAAATGTATATCACATTATGTCAATGACAAATTTGTTATGATGCAAAGACCACAAATGTAAAATGAAAGTTCTGCTTCCCATTTAATAAAATATTTTTGTTTTATATTAAGCGTCAAAATATCTCAATTTTAGTATTTGTGAACCAGCTATTTGCTCTGCAGTGTATGTACTAAATAATTATAAATAATAATATTCACGAAAATTAAATTGCATTCACTATGAAAAGTCAGTGTTCAGGTTTTTCAAAACACAAAACTCACTTAAAATCTCGAGCTATACCGACAAAAGGTACGGCATGTGAATTAACCCGTTTCTAGACAGTGAACATTCCTTTATCCTTGGATATTTTTTCAGATTTCCTGCTCACTCAATTTCTATTTCCACTCTACACATTATAACATTGCTAATGCTAATCACACATTATATATATATATATATATATATATATATAT
>JAECUM010057611.1:0-15047 GCA_016617855.1 Megalonaias nervosa
TGTGTGTGACTCTGGTACATAATTTTATCTAAGTTTTGCAATTTTTTATTTATGGCTGTAAATTGTACAGATTGTCTTTAGTTAGTTTTTGCCTACGTTACTAAGGTCTGTTTTAAGAATATTAAGACCGTAAAATTAACTAGGATCTATAATTAAATGCTCACGTATATGTTGACAATTAATAATAATAATGTTAATTTAGATTAATTTTTCATTGGTTGATGGGGTTTGGACGGTTATAGAAGACTTCAGTACCTTTCCATTGGTTGGGCTAGGTCATATGATTAGGCCTTTTCGAGATAAAGTGAGCAGTAAGATATGTCACGTGGGATGTGATGTGAAATATTATCATAATGTAAGGGATATCTAAGGAGAGAACTGAACAATCAGATTCATTCCTAGTTTGGAGTCATTTTCATTTCTTTTGTTCCTGTTTTAAGTCTGCAGCCGTGTTTTATGTTGTACTTATTATTCGAGAGAAAAACATTTATTTGAACTTATCAGTGGAAACCGAAATTGCTCATTATTTGGACAGTAATATTAGTCTGAACAATTTTGAATCATTCAAAAATGTTCTTGACAACGCCGTCTTGACAACCATGTCGATTCTTGGTGGACCAGTACATTTCTGGTTTTGAAATTTATACGAAACTTTTCGTTTTTTTTTTTGTTTTTTTCATAGAACTTTATCAGGATTATTTTGGATTCACTTCATAATACTGTAAGGTCCTCTCACAATTTAATTTATAATTTTGATAAATAAATTGTTTGTTACTTTAACAAATCTTGTTGGTTTTGCTTCTTTCTTTTACTTAGTTTATGACCACTGAATTATATCAGAAATTGTGGCTCCTCCGGGATTCGAATTTTATAACTATTTCAGAGAAATTGAAATTGCTTTGAAATTTAAATTTATTTTGATTCGAACATTAATAATCCCTGCTCTTTTGATTTTGCAAATTAACACCAACAAGCTTTCATAATGTCATCTACGGTGAATAACTTTATTTAAAATCCTATCCAGGAACGCTTAGAGTCCTTGAAAAGGGATGAATTGCTCTAACTTCAGAGACAATATGATGTTTAGGAGGCAAAGCCATCTTTGTTAAAACAAGAAATAAAAAATATTGGTTCAATATTTGGTAGAAAATATATTTTGGATAAATATATTTTGGATTTGATTAGTAAGTTTTCATAAGGCTCAAAAATGCAAATGCACACAAAAGAAAGCGAGAGACAAACTCAAAAAGAAGAAATTGAGATTAAATTGAAAATGCAAAAGGAAGAAAAAGAAAGAGAAAGTGTGTGTGTGTGTGTGTGTGTGTGTGTGATTTGGATTTTTTATCGTAGCTTTAACAAGTTTTCAGTCATATCGCTACGATGTCTGCAGTGTGACAGTTTATAGTGATGTCTAGCACTGGGGCATCATGCCGCAGACACGTAGCATGATGTCACATCCAGTCACATTATCCTGACACCAGGCCGACCAGTCCTAACACTAACCTCTTAATGCTGAGCGCCAAACGAGGCAGCTGTTAGTACCATTTTTTAAAGTCTTTGGTATGACTCGGCCGGGGTTCGAACCCGCGACCTCCCGCATCCAAGACGGACGCTCTAACCAATAGGCCACCGAGACTGTCGAAAGAGAAAGAGAATATAATAAAATGCAGTTTGCATTTGCAGGAAAAAGAAAGAGAGAAACAAAGTCAAAAGAGAAGAAAGAGAGAAACAAATTCAAAAGGAAGAAAGAGATATGGAAATGCAATTAAATTTAAAAGAATTATAACTGACAAACAGAAAGCACTTCACTCATGAAAGTTCAGTTTTTGATATTACCAAAACTATTAGATTGGCACATCCTTTTAAAGAAAAAGATGTTGTTATGTATATTTAATTTAATTGTTTGTTTGTTAGTTTTAATTTTTTTTATTATTCCATTACATGCTATTGTAATGTAACATTGTTTACAGGACTTGACCTTGTCAAGAATTGATTTCAGTCCTGTTTGACCTGATTAACTTTTGTCTTTCTGTTCGTATTTCATTGATGTAAATAACTAATAATAGCTTCATGATTCTCTAGGGGTATAAGATCATTGACCAAATTATTATTCAGGTAAACATGTTGATTTGGGTCAGGGTTTTGGGGATTCCAAAGTGAATTTTATAGGATATTATGTTTTAAATAAACAAGGCTCATTAGATCATTCAAAAAGGTTATTTTCCATTAGGTTATGGTTGTTTTAAGAAAATGCTAATTTGTGACCTGAGGTCAAACAGAGAACTATATTATCATGTGACTGTCAGAATTTTACAAGTTGTGCTTTAAGATCTAGCATTTTGGGTTGTATTATGTCATGTCCAGTTTGGATTGAATCTTATTTTCTTCAAATTATTGAATTCATGTGATTATTTTCTCTAGAAATACAAAGTGCTCTGATAAAATTCTTGGATAGAGACATTAATTGGAATTTATACTGGATTCAAACCAGGAATAATATTTCTGTGATTCAACAAGAGACTGTTGACACATCAGTACTTCAGAGACTACAACGAACACGTCATCGCCTTCAATTTTAAATCTCTTTGGGACTTGAACTGAGTTTTATTCAGGACTTTTTATTACTATGACTTGTGTCTTTCATTCTTGGATTATTTTTGGAATTAATTTGCAAAACCGTATGTTCTTTTTTTCTCATTTTTCACTTTATATTCTAGGAAAATAAATTATTTGTTAAATTTTACAAAGCTTGTTGTCTTCACCCTTTTTTGTTACTTATTTTAAGAGCATAGACTCGTAACAATTTAGATCAATATTTTTCACACTATTCATCAGCTGTACGAGCAACGTTGTCTAAAATATCTATCTTGTGTTCATCCAGGTAACGTTTACAGTTCTTGTACTCTTCGACTAATACGATATGTCTAAGTTTTTCATAATCTTTATTAATCTTTTGAAATGTACACGACCTGTCAAACAGTTGCTTATTTTCTCTAGCAAACTACATTTGTTAGGCTATTTTCGTTTTTGCGATTCCGAAACTTCTGTCGATATGCCTCAGGTACCAACTCATAACCCTTCAAAACATATTCCTTGACCATGGCTATGGCGTTCACTGTGATCTAACATTTTTGCGTTACTTATAGTGACGGACCCTTTATACATATCAAGTTATAAATAATTAATGGTCAAACGTAATTCTTGCAATTGGAATAGGCGATCATCAGTATTAGTAGTGACATATCTCTGTCGTAATAGAACGATAGACTTGTTTCAGTAATCTGATTTCCGAAAATTTAAGTTTGGAAAGTCGCCTGAGTAATTAATAATTTCAGCTTTAATTTTAAATTAAAAATATCCCAGAATTCTAAGGAAAAACCATGGTATGTTAATTCTCTATTGATAAGATCTGTAGGAAGAATTTTTTTTTACTGTATGGTTGAAATGTGAGTTATTACATTTACAGCAACCTTTACCATTAGAGACTGAAGAGTTGCCTGTTATAAGTATAAGGTCTGCATCATTGTCTGATTGGGTAAAATGAACAATTTGGGTATTAGCTAGGAAATCGGCTATGTTTCTTAGGAATACAAAATCTATCTAATCTCTAATGTTAGTAAGGAAGGGTATTCCTATACCATGTATATAATTTAAGTGTAGAGTTTAGTGTGCGAAGTGAGTCAATTAAAATGAAATTAGATGTTAATAATTTTAATCTTTTAATAGAATTTTTGTAATAATTATTTAAAATACCTATTCTATCGAGTTTGTAGTTTAAAATGCAGTTAGAATCACTTGCTAAAATAATATTGTATTATCCCGTTAAGTAAGGTTACAAGTAAAAAGTAGAGATTGTTGAGATGGTGTTTGATTTTGAAAGAATACAACATCTGCATTTGGCACATCAAGGGAAAATACAATTTAAGCGCAGATGCACTTTCACGTGTATAGGAATTCTATATTGCTTCATTTTGTATACACTTTTTAAATACATCTTGTGTAATTTCATTATTATTATCATTTATGTGTTTGATTAATATGGAAAAAAGGAAAGCTTTAATGCATAAATCTTTCTTTTCCTTATGAGGGGAGTTGTTATGTATATCAATGTTTTTTGTTACTCCTGGAACACGATTTTGTTTAATATTTGTAGTTTTTATTCACGGCAGTAAACTAAAGTAATTTTTTGTATAGCAGGACTTAGTACGTGCATGGGGTCTATTTAAAGATATTAAAAAAACGTGAAATTGCATAGGGTCTATAAATAGATATGTGATAACAGTTATTAATAATACAATTATTAGTAAATTTGTTGACATGATTCGGCCTTTTTCCCATTGGACAGATCGGTCATGTTGTATCTTAGAATAATTAAGTTAATTCTTATTGGATGATTTAGGTCACATGAATAGGTATTTCGAAATATTAGATTTAGTAGTAAGATCTGTCACGTGAGGTATATTGCGACATATAGCTATAATAGGCACGTTGAAGGTGTGTATAAGGAGAAAACTGAGTCATCGGATTTCAATCCTATTTAGATGTCATTCTTTTTACTTGTTGTTGTTGTTGTTGTTGTTGTTGTAGGGTTTAACGCCATTTTTCAGCACAAGATAGGCTATACATGGCGGCCAGTATCACTGGTGGAGGAAGAACCCTGGAAAACCCCGGGAAGAACCACCGACCCACGAGAAGCTACTGGCAGGCTTTCTCACATACCCACGTTAGCCGAGCCTGAGACTCGAACCCACGCAGACAGAGGTGAGATGGCAGTGATCCGGAACGGTGAGCGCTTTAGACCACTCGGCCACTCGAGGCCCCCTTTTTACTTGTGTTCCTGTTGTAACATCAAGTCTGCCGACGTGTATTATGTTGTACTTATATATTTTTCGAGATAAAAACATTTCTTTGGACTATTTAGTAGAAATAGAAAGTGCATATTTTTGGACTATACTATAATTCTGGAACTATAGTGAAGTATTTAAAAGGATTTCTGGAAAACGCCATTTTGACAGCGTCACGATTTTTGGCGGATCAGTTCATTTCCTGTTTTGAAGGTTGTACGGAACTTTTCAATCTTCTGGACTTTAATATAACTCTTTGGGGATTAATTTTGATTAACTTCATAATACTTTAAGTTCATCTTACGTTTTCACTTACAACTTTAATAATTGAATTATTTGTTAAGTTTTGCTATACTTTTTGGATTTGCTTTTTTTCTGTGACTTAGTTTATGGCCATGGAGTTGTAAAATTTATTTTGGCCATCTTGTCATCATGACTGTATTTTATTCGCATGTTTCTTTTTATTTACTTTTGGCCCGTGGCTACTGTTCTGGATAAGAAGCAACATCTTCACCAGTCTCTATGAGTTCGAGTTCCATGTTTTTAATAGTCTAGGATCATTTCTCTCAAACTGTTGATTTCTATAATATTCCCGAATTCTGCATACACGATAACGTTCTTGGTGTTCACTAGAGCCAGTGCGAACTGAAGTTCCAAACAGAGTTGGTGTGATTGTTTAGGGTGGAAACGTTCTTCGTCTCAGCCCTGATCTGGAATGAAATCAGTTCCCATCAAAGCAAATCTTCCTGCATAATCATCGCATGAAATGCCGTGGCTACTGTTTGGATCCTAGTTGCCAAGTGCCTACAAACAGAGTCAAATAAAATATGAAGTAGCTATGCTGGGCAAAGTTAAGATCAAAGAGCCTGGTAAATTACTTTTGACCAAGCGCTACACTGCTGACGATGCTAATGAGGAAAAACACGATCTTCGATCTAATGGCATCCAGTCTGTTGGCTGGTGGACCGCATTAAACGGCATCGCCTTATCTTCCGTCAGGTGATACATGCACATCAACACTTTCTATGGTGGTAGCAGCAGAGAAGCGTCCATGTCCTGAAGCATCAATGATGTCACAGTGAACGGTATCGATGTGATCGCTAGGAACAGCATCACACTCTAGTTTATCACTGAACTTGAAGTTGGTACTGAGTCCCTCACTCGGCTGTTGCTGTGTCGAGTAATCCAGTAACGGTGAAAGCCTCCTGGACACAACATTGCACATGGAGTTCATAATGGGTCCTTCGTTTGCTCGTGTCTCTGTGAAATGATTCATCTTTCTATCTCGGCGTTTGTAGTCATAATGAAGTGTCTGCCTTGGACGTCTTCCGTCTTTATACCGGGCGATATCGGCGTGTCCGTACAGTAACGTATTGTGGCCTGAAAGCCTCACGCTCTTCTGGTACACGAGTTGATAATAATAGATAGGAGTTTTGTAACATTTGTTAAGGAATGTTTCTACTTAATACTTTATCATTTCATTAAATAATTTCCTCCATAATTCAAGCTGTCTTCAGCCAGGACTTGAGAATGGCATGAGACATGAGCGCCATTTTGGAAACCAGATACCATGGCCATCAATATCAAATTGCTGTAATAATAATAATAATAATAATAATAATAATAATAATAATAATAAGTTATAAGAACTTTGTTCACAACCTCACAAGAGGCATAGAACTGCAAGGATGTATATTATAATCTGCTTTTTGCAGATATTAAGTTATTTGACATACGGAATAACAGAAAAAATAAAATAAGAAAATAGATAAACATAATTTTCCAAAGAAAGGTTAGCCTATTTAAGTTCTTAATGAGCAAAGTGAGCTGACCCTCAGTGAGGCACCTATAACTAATGGCTCTATTCCTTATCTTCCAAAAAAAAGGACACATACCTAGACAGATTGCTTGATAACTAATAAATGAACTTCATATTTAAAGAATAATGTCAAATAATATAGAATATACAACAAGTTAATGTGTTTTGCATGTCTGATTCCTCCGAATACATCCTAACATATTTATATCCCATGTCACTTAATTACATGAGATATTTAGCGGGCAAGTCTTCACTTTCAGAAGCAGATTTGTTTAAAATGACGAACTGGTCAAATCATATCTTTGAATTATAAAACTTGATAAGTAAAAGGAGAGATAACTCACCTTATGTATGCTTTAGTCAAGTGTCTCCTGCATAGATTAGTAGTTCCTACGCACAATAGGTAAAATATATAAGTAGTCGTAGTTTTTGTCCCAAATATACCTATATGTATCTATTGTTATGTATATTTAATTTTGTATTGTGTTTAATTTGTAGCTAATTACTATAGATTGTAAGGGCCTACCTGACTAGAGGCATTAAGTTTGTAAACAACATAATACATAGCTAATATTTGTCTATCATTGTAGGTTATGCTTTAAGAAAATTATCAGTTGTTATCTCGTTTACTTCAGTTTGAGTTCGGGATACAGTCTTAGGTCTGACCCTAGAAGGTTCCAGAAACGAATATTGTTAATAGTTTGGAGTAATTTTCCGTTAAGCTTTCAGAGTATTTTCAGAAAATGATAATTGCGACCTAGGTCAAGTAGAGGGGTACAGATAGTTGGTTACTAGGGATTACTAATTCCTACCTTAACATCCGAAGTGGAATCAGTCTTATTGGTGTGTTAGGTTTTTATTTACGACTGTGTAAATTATTCCCTGGAATTGCAAAGTGTTCATTAATACCTCTTGGAATATATCACTATTTTGGGATTAATGTGAATTTATTCAAGGGCATTTTGGATTATATCATTGTGATACATCAAGATGTTAACACTTCGTCACATTCCAGGCTATTGGTACATCAGCACATTCAAAATTGGCATTTATTCAGATCACCAATGGAATTCATTTGCAGCTCTGTACATTTGGAGTTGTTATAGATCTTTTAGGACTATTTTGGATTTAATTCACAATGCTGTAAGTTCTTTTTAAAGTTTTATTTTGTGTTCTAGGGAAATAAATTATTTCTTCAATTTCGCAAAACTTGTTGGATTTCACTCTCTTCTGTTACTTAGTTTAAGACCATAGAATCGTAAAATTTCGAAACATAGCACCAATTGAAGTGACACTACAGATACCCGAAATGAACCGAGGATTCGTTTCGGCTTCAGTGGTGAAATATCATTGAATATAATGAGACCGAATTTTCGCAAAGCAGATTCAAATCTATACCAGAAAAAAAGAAGAAAGAAAGAAGAAAGACGAGTGCATCAAACTTGATCAGATTTGTTTTATCAATAATAATCATTACCTTCCGGTCAAAACAGCCAGTAGAGCAAATATGTTTAAAGGTACTTACCATTTGAGTTTCAGAGGGCAGAGGATGGTAAGGTGGTGGGTTAGGGGTGTGGTTGCGGGAAAGGATGGAAGGAAAAGAGAGCGCTGGAATTTTCTTACTTAATGAGGGAGCTGATGAGACAAAAACTATTGTTTTCCAAGCACTTGACGGTCCGGGTTGTTTTCTGAAATTCCAAGCCTTCCACCCCAAACTAACCTTTGGAATATGGCTAAAAGTCATTGAATATGATATTGTCTCTCATCAAGTGAAGAGCCTCCTGGAAATTTTGATGCCAAGGAAAAGTGGAATCCCATTTTGTGGACATCTGCATTATTTTGTTGCCAAACGGATTTCGTAACTTTTGATCTGCTGGTGCGGGCAAAACCCACCATGTGAATTATGTTAATCGAACCATGATTGCAAATTCAGTTTATTTATGGGAAGATTTTCACGCGAAATTAGCATGAAATAACCACTACAAAACTTAAAGAAATGATGTACAATTTGAAAATGCTATATGTCTATAATTAACCACACAGACCATTATCGTCAAACTATGAATTTTGAACCGACTAGTCCTTATTAAGTTGAATATGATAAAAAAAATGTTGTTTTTTTTTTTTTACTGATATCAACAATTACAAAAGCTAATGATAGAGTCGTACACACAAAGACACTTAAACACGGAGACTGTTATGTGAAAAATGAAGCAAGAATATGTTTAGAAATTACACGTGTACGTCAACATCTGTTAAAATTAGGAACGTAAATATACCATTTCCTCAATAAACTTTGCCGAAATTTCTTGAAAACATTGGCGACATTTCTTGAAACATTAAATGAGAGATACATTAAGAATGAAAACGAAATCATTTAGAGTGGGAAAGCAACTTTTCAGTAGAAAGAACACATTTATGCAAGAAATAATAAAAGGAAGTTGACTTGAAACCTTGAATGTGGATGTATGTATTCTTTCTTTTCTTTCCAAACAGATATATATGGACGGCAATATAGTTATGAAAAGCTACATCTACGGCAAGCAAAAATGCAATTACAACATGTAAAAGTCCCCAAAATTCAAAACTTTGTAAAAATGGAAATATAATTGTACGAAAATCTTATCAAACCAGTTACATATACACCGTCTCTACAAACACTTTCATGTGATTATCTATATTGGCTTATAGAATGTTTCTGTTAATAAAGATCGTTGAATAGTCTCATCGGTTATTTTGCTATAATGAATTGAAGTGTACAGGTATCTTGCACATTTATGACCAATCTATTATGACTTTCATCTTTTCACCTTAAGAAGCGGCATAATTACTGACCCAAATCTGTCTACTGAAATACATTCCTAGCATTATATATGTGGTCGAGTAATATCTTCACTGTTAGCTCTAACACAAAGGTGTGCTCGAAATGAAACCTTCATTACCTTATGCGCCATCATGTTTCGCCAATATAGCAATGTGTGTGTGTGTGTGTGTGTGTGTGTGTGTGTGTGTGTGTGTGTTGTGCGCAGATAAATCAGTTACAGCCTGTGCGAATGGGCACTACAAAGACTTATAGGCATGAGTTGCTATTTTAAATATAATCATTGTTTTCTTTAACGTACTAGTGTCCTTTTGTAAATAGGCTGAAATCATATCTTTTTCTTGATTTGGAGCTCCAGGCACACCCTGTTTTGTATGGTTAATGATATGGATATAAATATTGATGTTAATTTTTAGAATATAGAAGGTGTGAAATCTGAATTAAATAATACTGTTTTTAGAAAGGATTTACTCAGGGTTTTTGCAGCGGTTATGACCTTTTCTTTGCACTGAGTGAAATTTGGTTAACAAAATAAGATCATGAAACTGTTGTATATAATAAAGTTTTGTTTTTCTTTTTGCAGAATTCAGGTGGGGCTGCTTAGATAGAATGGAAGCAATCTGTATTGGAGATCATTTTTCCCTTCTCGAATTAATATTCTTAAAGGATCTGACGTAGATAATTTATAGATATTTTTGAATTGCAAGCCACAGTGTAATGGCGTTTTCAGTTGTATCCTTGGCGTTGGTCTGTCCCTCCCGAGGAATCGTCCTTACGGCGTTCTAGAAATTATCACGCTATGGATAAGCTGTAAAATATATCTTACAATATTCAAAATTAGGAAAACTAATATTAGGAAGGATTTTAATAGCTGAACTGAAATAATACAAGGCTACATTAATAAGGTCTCATAATTCAACATTCAATCCTACAAAATTGTGACTAGCACACTCACACACAGAGAGGAATAAATGGAATTTCTAGTGAACAACTTTGTCAAAAATCTCATATAAGTTTGTAGAATCGCTGGTATATTTACTGTGAATGGTTGAGCACTTTGAGACTTTTACGACATTCCAACTTTTTTTTAATACGACGAAAGCAGCATCTGCTGACTATGCTGTCTGTCATAACCCGAATTAATATATAAATCACTTCAAAATCTTTTCTCAAATCAGTGTCCCGTGAAAAGGTCAGTTGAATTTGTAAATCCAGACATAAGCTTGCACAATCGAGTACTAAATTAAAAGATAATATAGCCTCGTAAAGACCAGAAGTTAAAGCTCATAAATTCATTTCAATGAAGACTGTCCCTCATTGCTCGGAGAGCATTACTGCAAAACAACAATAACTGAGATAATTGTATAATGTAGTATTGTATACAGTAAGTCTCTCTGCGTCACCCTTACATTATCGTTTACCTGAACATATTTTAAAGAAAAATTCTTGATTAAATATAGTAGTAAAATTGTTTGTGTATCGATTTTAACTTTCACAATAATCATAATCATGTCTGAAAACAATGGAGAAATCGGGCATTGATGATCGTTGATTGCTAACCAAAATTAAGTGACAATCGATATTTGAAAGCAGCGTCTGTTACGATAGATACTACCGCATTGTGATGTTTCCACAGTATCCCCACCCAAACAACGCCCACTGTATCAATCAAATGTGATAAAACAAAAATAAAAATCTTATAATTTTTGTTTGAAAACAGCAAATATCTTTTGTGAAAAAAATAAACAATTTGAAGCATTATATGAACTAGCTAAATTTGTAAAGATTCGCTGTTCTGAAATTATTGCAAGCTTTAGGCAGTTATTTTATCAATGTAGAAATACAACCGCTAATAACACTAACACAAAATGAAGAATACAAATCCATGTTACTCGACCGTTTTTGCTTTGAAAATATATAACAAAAGACAATTTAAGTTGCTTTTTTTGTTGCTGTGAAGATATAAGGAAGCATTTCACTCATGAAGAGGAATTATTGCATTGTCTCTTGTGGTTTCGCCTCTTGTGACAATACAATTTCTCCACTCCATTCGTTAAATATTCTATTATCTCTTATAAAAACATAGATTTTTGGTTGATACATTTGTTTTACAATTAGATCATCACAAGTAATAGACACGTCCAATGATATGAAAATCCTTTAGGAAATTTGCATTTCAGGCCTGGGCGAAAATTTTGAATATTTCAAAGGACATAAGTTAGCTGTCAGTCAAGAAGGACTGTAGAAAATTAGAAACATAATTATTTGGATCTGGATTTGGATTTTTTTTAACGTAGCTTTAACAATTATTGAGTCATATCGCTACGATGTCTGCAGTGTGGCAGTTTATAGTGATGTCTAGCACTGGGACATCACGCGGCAGACATGTAGCATGATGTCCCACCCAGTCACATTATCCTGACACCATGCCGACCAATCCTAACACCAACATCTTAATGCTGAGAGCCAGGCGAGGCAGCTGTTAGTACCATTTTTGTAAGTCTTTGGTATGACTCGGCCGGGCGGACGCTCTAACCATTAGGCCCCCGGAGCGGTCAGAAACATATTTATCGAAGCAAGAAAAATTTTATACATGTTTTATGTGTCAAAATGAGTAGAATTAGTTTATAACTACTTTGATGAAAGCGGATCGTTTTAGATCTAAGATACGTTTTGTGTTATTCGATGTTTTAATTTTTTAAATACGTCAATAAAATTTATAAAAAAATGTAAATGTACAAATAGAAGAACATTTTATGTACCCATTCATCACTACTAGCGTGAGAAGTGTAGTAAATAATGAACATTTTGAGAGAAATATATATGACATTTTTGCCGAGTCTGAGAACGGAAGAAAAATATTTTGCAAATTATGATCTACCAAACGACAACGAATGTTGAAGAGAATATATCGAAGTCCATCTAAACTTGCTCAAGACGTAAAGTTACTCTGACTTCAGTTTAAAACAAATCAAGACACTCTTCTTATTAATAGTTTTCTTTTCGAAGTAGGCAATACTGATGGCAGGACTTGTTCTTTTTATAATAATGATGACGAAACACTAGTCCACATATGGTACAATTTTAATATTGTTTAACAATGGTGGAGTGACATTGCAACATTTAGTTGGACAAGGCCTGGAAGGCGAGAGATTTAACAAGAATTACAGAAACTTCCTAGTTTTACTCGTCAAACCAATTATTTACAAATCTTAAAGTCTTGGGAAGAAGCCCAGTTTCCAAGAATTTCTTTATGAATTGCTTCCATCCTATGCTTTAGAAGTTAACCCTTTATAAATATCTTAAACCGTATAGTGGGTACGCTTTTGTTTCTGATATCTGTGTTTCTTATTTAAAAAAAGCATTTTAAAAAAAGGAGTAGTTTGAACCAATCAGATTATCGTCCTTGTACATCTCGTATGGGGACAGGACAACATTAAAAATGTCAGCTAAAACACGACATGGCTTTCCTTAGACAATAAACGTTAAAGATCACCACACCAGTCATATTAGTCTCTATTTACGAACTCGTGTAGGAGTGAGATAAGATTAGAAAACAAAATTAAACCATTAATGTATCAATCGGGCCCTAATATAGCTTTTTCAAATTGTAGATCATAGTCAGTTGTAGAATTTTGAAATTCATTTATTGTGCTGAAAGTCTACCGAAGGCACACTGACACAATGTATCGGACACAATAAATGCCTGGCACAGGCCATTAGTGACATGTCACATTATCGATCTATCCGATCAATAATACACAACC
Organism: Megalonaias nervosa; assembly: GCA_016617855.1. Taxonomy (NCBI): domain Eukaryota; kingdom Metazoa; phylum Mollusca; class Bivalvia; order Unionida; family Unionidae; genus Megalonaias; species Megalonaias nervosa. Next base: position 13,252 of record JAECUM010057611.1, read on the forward strand.
ATTTCATCAGCGTATAAAATGAAATAATCTTGACGGTCAAGCTGTACAAATTTGTTAAGACTATGGAGAAATTTTACATTAAAATTCGTAAGTACAGCATAGTTCAAGTTCTGTATCATTTATTTGCTACTAATTGTGACCGTATTTGTTGAGAATTTAAGAGAATTTAAGCAAATAAAGTTCCGAATAGATGTTTTTCACCTCGTTTATATTTGCATCAGCCTTTATGGAATTTGTCAATAAACAAATCTTTTTAATGACTTTGTCTCTTTTTATCATGGTTTAGGAAAATGACTACTGCTACATGCTTAAAGGCAATCAAAAATATTGCAACACATAAAGGCAAGCAGCAGAGAGGGTGGACCCTACAACTTTTCTGAGCCCTTAGTTTTGCATTTTAACGGTTCTATCGATGACATTTTCTCTAATTGGTCTCCAATATTATGGAACCCTTCGAGTATTTCAGAGAGGGTGGACCCTACAACTTTTCTGAGCCCTTATTTTTTCAATTTAACGGTTCTATCGATGAGATTTTCTCTAATTGGTCTCCAGTATTATGGTACCCTTCGAGTATATTAGGGATGAGGGAGAGGGTGGACCCCACAACTTTTCTGAGCCCTTATTTCTGCATTTTAACGGTTCTATCGATGAGATTTTCTCTAATTGGTCTCCAATATTATGGTACCCTTCGAGTATATCAGCACCGGGTCACTCAACTTTTCTGATTTTTTATTTTACAAAAATTAACGGTCCCTATGTGGGGCTGCAGCGGGTTGACATTACAATTTTGATGAGTTATCGTTATAAATTAACCAAAGATTTTATCCAGACCTACACGATATCTAGATCTTGGATCATGTAAATTTATCGTTATAAATCCGAACGGAACAGCTTGTGCTTTTGAAAAGAAATCTTTAAATTTAATCATGTCCATGTCCCCTGAACAGCAAGTATAGTAAATATTCTGCAGGGTATAATTATCTACTCCATTAAATACAACTAAAATATTACAGTTATCTCTAATTACCTTAGGTATCTGCGTGTATCGTTGTATAACATAAATCACATCAGTATTTTTATGCCTACCTCGAGAAAATATTCTAGCTGGATTGGATTGTTTATCCAGCATAACATCATCGTACACTACTAAATTATTAATAAGTCCATCTAGATCATCTACAGATGGTGCCTCATCGATATCAGTAATAAAATCAATAACATCGTTTCCATCTTCGTCCAATATTTTTGCATTTTCATTAAAATCTTTAAGTACCCCATAACACCGCTGATCATCTACAGATGGTGCTACCAAATATAACCTATCCCACTTGAGCCATCGCATTATTAGATTGAGCAACAATTGTGTTTTACCAGATCCAGATGGACCTATTATTATCATTCTGATAGAATTCGGAAGCGCTGGATGGTGCTTTACTGGTTCTTGTTTCCGTGTCGCTGAAAAATCAATTATATCCATATCATTAAAAACATGAGTCTATATTGTGTTCGATGCAGAGCATTTACACCTACTGCCGAATTAACAACGATAACAACAAAAAATAAAAGACGTGCAATTACAGGTAAATGTGTAAAATGTGGCACACAAAAATATAAATTTATTTCATCAAAGACAGGTGGAGATATAGCCGCTTCATTAGGGAAATTACCAGGAACCCCATGGGCTAAATACCCCGGTGAGAAACACCTTCTTGGATATAATTATTGTGGTCCTGGAACCCGACTTGATGATCAGGATCAACCTAGACCAGGAGAGCATCCAGTAAATAAGATTGATC
>JAECUM010057612.1:0-17877 GCA_016617855.1 Megalonaias nervosa
ATATATATATATATATATATATATATATATATATATATATATATATATATATATATATATATATATAGCAGGCAGGGCGAACAGACAACTTGTGTTCCTGGCCTTATTTTACAAAAATAAAGGTTCCTACAGAGGCTGAAAAATAAGGTCAATAACGCTAAACTGAATCTTCCAACTTTTATTATTACCGTATAGTTTGAAAAAACGGATAATAAATCGTTTGGGTTAGTTCATTTTTGTTTTTTTATTTTTGAATCTTTGTTTTTTATGTTATAATGCGTTTAGTTTACTCGCCGGGTCACTCAATTTTTGTCGGCCGCCCTGCCTGCTGCTCATATATATTAGATTAACCAAATTCCATCTGCCCTGCTAAATTTGAATTAGATATTTCGTTAATAAATATGGATAAATCTGAAGACGATTACAACAATATCATGAAAGCCCACCGTGAATCGAATGAAGAGTTAAGGAACAAAGCGTCCCTGATAGAATTTATGGAATATAGAATAATAAAATTTCAAGTTGTAATTAATCACCTGAAAAACATAATTTCAGAATGCGACGATTGCAAATTAAAGTTGAAAAATAAGCAGAACAAAGTTGAAGAATAATTGATTTTTTGTCAAAAAAAGCCACATTCGAATTAGACGACCATTTGCAAATTATTATATGGTTGTCATCGGAGAACCTCACTCTGCTAGATTAGCAAGAGAGCGATTACAGGCAATTAGAAAATATTTACCTGTTCGTGATGCTGTCAAGCAACAATTACAAGAACGTCAGGAATCTCATGTTGAATTGGAAGAAGATACAAAACAATTATTTAAACCAATTACTGAAACAACTAAATCTCTTCTTCCTGTTTTAGAGAAAACCGCTGAGGCAACTGAAAAAATAGCGGAGAGAACAAAGCAGACAAAAAGACTTTTACGTGGACTTCCAGCTTTTATAGCTGCTGCTCAACCAATACAACCAATACCTGTAGTTGCTGAAGCATCAGCTCCTAAACAAGATAAGGTTGTAATTAGTACTACTGCTGAATTGGTAAATAAATTTACTGTAGATGCTGTTAAAACAATTAGGGGGATTGATGACGCAAATCTATTAGTTGTGCTTGCTTTTACTGGTTTTAGTCGGAGAGAAACATTAATGAAACCTGAAAACGTTAAAGATATTAGAAACCGTGATCAGTGGTATAAAGCAATATATCGCATAAACACGAATTTTGAAAAAGTTAAATCTGATGATCCAAAATATCGAGATTATATAAATAAAATTAATATTTTAGCTAGAATGCAGGAAGAAAGAGATAGAAAGGATAAAGAAATCAAGATACAGGCGAAAGTAGAGAAGAGAAAAGCAAGAGAAGCAGCAACAGCAAGACCAAGACGAAAATATATAAGAAGAAAAAAACCAGCTCCTGAAACAACATCGGAATTACAGCCTGCTCCTGAAACAACATCGGAATCACAACCATCATTATCATTACCACCACCATTAAGATCATCATCACCAATAATGACAAGGAGAGCAGCAAAAAAAAATACGAAAAGTAGAAGAATCAAAATATTGGTCACCAGCTTCACAGAAAATTCTGGAAGAACAACGACCATTACCACCAACATTAATAAAAGCAACGGAAAGTTCAGTGATTGGGTCCGAAATTCGAAGATTAATTGAAAATGCTAAATTTAATAAAAAAAATGTAGACTCATGGAGAGAACGTGGGAAGGACCCCGAAATAATAGAGTATGGAATTAATGCACTAAGAGATATTAAATTCAAATTAAAGGAATTAGGAGTAACAGACTCTGATATCAATGAAATTATTCCAAAATCTTATTTAAGTGTTAGTGGGAAAGGTTTCTCTACTGGAGGTAATTTTACTCTATGTCCAAATAACGTTATCTCTGATGTTGAACGTCTGGAGATTCTCATCGGAGGAAAACGAGCTGGTAATAATTCTTCAGAAATAATTAATGAAGCGGCCGATATTTGCAGACGATTATTTACTGGCGGTATCATGGACGTTGATGTTTATCAGTCTCTTATTAACGAAATTGCCGATGACTACTACAGTGACTGAGTACGTAATTAAATACAATTACTATAATAAAATGATAGTACATAGTACTCAACGTGGACCAACCATGGTCAGAGTAATAAACTCACGATTACCAGTATACAAAACAACCTACGGAGATGGACTAGGTGATGTTGTTCAGGGTCTATTTAGAAGGATAGCCCCAAAAGCAATACCGATCGCAAAGCAACTGGGAATGAAAGCTATTGATGTTGTTCGTGAAAAAGGTATTGGTGTTATGGGTAATCTCGCTGGTAAAGCATTTTCAGCTATCAAAGATAGGCTAGCACGATTAATACGACAAAAACCTCAACCACCAGTAAAATTACCTAGTACTGAAGTAATGCCTGCAAATGTCAGTAAAATAATAAATCAAGTTGCTAATCAAAAACTAGCAGAGTTGGCTGATGTACCAATGTCAGAAAAAGAAAAAATATAACCGCTAGTCTGATAGCAGGAAGTGGTCTTCGTTTTAGACGATAATAATTATAATAAATATGTTCAAGCGCATATCTGATACAGCATTTGACATGGACGCACCAGTACTCAAAGATGAGTCTGCGCGTGATTATCAATATTATTCTTATGACGCTCGAATTCCAGATCAGCGTGGACGAATTGAACTACAGGTTCAGGATACAAGTAGGTATTTCCTACCCGCTGAGGCGTTTATTGAGGTAGAAGGTGAAATTTTAAATAACGCTGCTCCTGCAGCACCAGTAGCATATGGAGCTGAAGTTAGGGTTGGTTTTGTTAATAATGGTATTATGGCATTATTTGATAGCGCAACGTACATGATTGACGGAAAAAATATTGAATCAATCCAGAAAGACGTTGACGTTGCAACGACAATACTTGGCCTTGCAAGATACAGCGACGATTATTCAAGATCAACCGGTCCATCAATGATGTTTGTAAAGGATACTTCTAACTACCCTGATAACAGACAATATGATATAAGACGACCAAGAAACTTCGCCGGCGCCGCTGACGCTGACGTAAATCCGGTGGTTCATGGTGCTAATCCAGAATTTAACTTAGGATTTGCAGCACGTAGATCAATGTTGAAAGATAATAGAAGGTTGTTTTCATGTGCGATTCCACTATCACATATCTTTGGATTTTGTAGAAATGTCAGAAAAGTCATTTTCGGAGCTAAGCATACAGTTGTACTTGTACGAAAAGCAACCGACAACGATGCATTATGGAGACCCATTGGTGATCCTGGTAGAGTAATTCTGACAAAACTTTCATTATGGATGCCAGTGATGACTCCAACAGTACCTGAAGAAGATCGGGTACTTGCTTTTATGAGCCAAGGTGGTAAATCAGTATTATCGTGGTTAACAATGACCACAGATGCTATCCAGAGTAATATTAATGGTTTATTTACAAGGCAAATAGCTTCTCAGCAAGGTGTTTCTGCACCACGACATATATTTATTGCATTTCAAGATGCTGCACGGGTGGATGATCAAACACGTAGTATTATGATATTTGACAATCTTGGTGTTTCTGAAGTGTCTCTGAGGATAAATGGACATCAAGAACCCTCTGAGGATATATTACTGAATTTCGATCAAAATCATGTAGCACGTGCATATCATCGTCTGATGACGTTCATGGGACGTGATCAAAATATTGATACTGGTTTACAAATATCACAGTTAGATTTTACAACTTTATATCCAATTTATTACTTTTCGCTCGAACATTTAGATTTAACCAGACAGTCAGTAGTCGATATACATTTTCGAGCTCGTGTTAATAGAGATATTGGAGCTGTCCCTAATTACAGAGCAATTGCTGTTATACTCAGCGATAAATCAATGTTACCTGAAGGTGTTGGTGGACGAATGAGAGTCGTTGATGCTCCAGTAGAAAACATGTAATTAGATCGTTTATGAATATTATAATGTCGTATAATCACGTTAATGTTAGTTTGACTCCTGGTCAGACTAAAAGGATACAATCAGCATCAAAAAATAACTGTGGATTAAAAATATTGCTAAAGAAAGAGCAGATGAGTGGCTCAAATAAATTATCTCTTACAGAACGTCAGCTCAGGCATTTCAATGAAGCCAAAAAATCAAATAAAGGTACAAAACTTAATCTTTCTGCGGATGCCATTAAAGACATCATTAAGACGGGTGGTATATTTCCACTTCTTGCTGCTATACCAGCATTAATAGCCGCTGCAGCCCCAGCTGTTGCAAAAGCAGCTGCATTAGGCGCCGTTGGAACCGCTGCTGGAATGGCATTAAAGAAAGCAACAGGAAAGGGAATCAAAAAAAAAAGGGAAGGGGTCTAAGATTACCAGGGACTCCACATTCATGGTACGGAAAAGGCCTAAGATTACCAGGGACAGTTTACTAATATCTCCTATGTCCAATTTTGATTTACTAGATGCTGCTAAAAAATTAAAAATTAAAAATTTTAGAGGAGTTTTTATGCGTGATCAATTACCAAAACAACCAAACAATATTGAAACAGGTATTATTAATCTCGATAAAAATTCTGGTCCAGGCACGCATTGGGTCGGATATGCAATTGATCCACGTGGAATTATTTATTTTGATTCATATGGACTAGTTCCACCAAAAGAATTCTTAAAGTATATTAGCAGTTATCAAAGTACTCCAATATGGTATTCAACGTTACCTACACAAACATTAACTGATCCACCAATATGTGGTCGAGAAGTACTTAACGTACTTGATGCTATATCAAAATCAACAAAACCACTCCACAAAGTTGTACATGAATATACTACGACGTCATATTTAAACAGATATTAGTAAATATAATGGTGGATATTTATGGAAGATCTTCTCGTGGTAAAGGTCATCAGCAAGCTGATTTATCTAAATACGCAACTCTCGATCAGCTCAGAAATGAGATTGATGATTTATTAAACATAACCAGTGTGGATCAAAATGAAGTAGTTGTTTTTCAGGATAAGGAAGGAAGATTAAAAACTAGTAATATACAACTGCCAGATGTACTTATACGAGTTCCTAATGCTGTTAATAATATAGTTACTTTTACTGATCAGGGTAAAATACAAGATTCCGGTACGTCAGTCAACGATTATATTAAGAAAGCTGGTGATTCATTCAAGGGTAGCATTATTATGAATCAAAATAAAATTATAGACCTTGGAAACCCAACCGCAGATACAGACGCCGCAACAAAGAAATATGTCGACGATCAAGAATCTAAATACGTATTGGCCAACGGCGGTATAATGCGTGCATTTCTCAACATGAATAATAATGGTATTAACAATCTTAGAACACCAGAATTTGATTTTGATGCTGCAACAAAAAAATATGTAGACGATAAGGAAATTCCTATTTCAACTTCATTAAAAACAATTGGTGATGAAATTACTACACTTAGTGCTACTTTTTCTAGACATGTAGAAACGTTCTTAAATTTTCGTAGAAATGTAAACAAAACCATTAAAGATTTTTTGGGGGAACAACCAACCGTTGACATAAAACTCTCCGACGTTAACATGAAACTCAATGATATTGTCAGTGGAATACCTAATATTGTTCAAAAAACTAATCTGATTAAAATTCCACACAGACAAATTAAAAATATCGTGTACACAGTAGCATCGGGACTAACAACATGGTCACAGCAAAATAACACTATCAAATATACCGCGGAGGTTACTGGTGTTTATAGACTGTCTATATTCAGCTCTGCAAAGTTTAAAATTTATACTACAACATTTCCGTGGCGTCATTCAACTGATGCTTTCTCTGGAGCTGTATCTATAGTGTTAAATAAAGATGCTGAAGAAATATTTTTACTGGAAGCAGATGATCAAACAATAACCGCAACGTCTTACTGGTGGTGTTTGGAATTTGTAGCTGAAACACCGCAATTAGTCACTTAATATAACAATAATGGATCAACCTCAGTCTCGCATCGACGTTCAACGTTACAGATGCAATCAGATATGTGAGCGTCTGAATAAACTAAATAATTTTATTGATTATTATAACACGAAAATAAAAAAATACAAAAGGCGTATAGTTGTTATTGATGTAGTTGTTTACTCGGTTTCTGCTGTTATTGCTGGAACAGGATTATTATTATCACCATTGACGATGACAGCACCTACTGTTATAACCATCATTGTTTCAGCATCAACGACTATTGCTGGTGTTCTCGGTATTATAGCCAAAAAGATAGATACATGTACAAATGCTAAATTGCACGATTATATGATTAAATTACATACAGTGGCAGAGGCATGCTCTAAACTATCTTTGTACGTTTCTTCGTGTGTCAGTGATGGTGAAATATCCGATACTGAATTCGCGATGATGATGAAAACCTATGATGACGCTTTTAAGGTGATCGCTAATGATTTTAACGAATTAAATAATAATGATAATAATAATGACAGACAGGGAGTTACTTCAGCAGATCGTCACTAATACGACTCCGTCAAAAACTACTATGATATCGTTAAGTTCGACCAATCCTGAATTTAGTGTCAATTTTCCAACATCAATTCCTGCAAAAGAAATAGCATTAGCACAATTGCGAGTTTATTATAGCTGACCAAATATTAGATCAAAACCATTTGGTGGACTACAGCCAAATAATTCATTAGTATTCGCCAATAAGAATAAACCTGATGGAACTCCTGATTGGCAAGTAGTTGCTATTCCAACGGGCAGTTATCAAATAGAACAGATTAATGATGAGTTCCAACGCAGAATTAAATCTATTACAGGAAAAGAATCAAAAATAGCAATTACTGTCTACGAACCAACACTATCTGCGGTTATTGAAATAAATTCCCCTGATTATTCTGTAGATATTTATCAAAGTTCGATTAAATCAGTATTAACATGCCCTGAAGATCCACCGGTTTATCAAGGACCACCAGAACCACAACGATCTGATTTCGTCGTAGATGTTGAAAAATTTATAAAACCTCCAGAATATCGAAAAACTTATCCGTTTATAAAGACTCCGGATGCTTATCGTGGTTATGCACAGTATAATCATTTTATAGATTTTGTTCGGGGTAAAGGTACAACAAGAATAGCAACACTTAATGTTGAAGAAATTAACTCAAAATCAAGACCAATTAAATCTGAACACGGACGTGTACTTAATGATTTAAGAAATTTATTTTCCAGTATCAGCGCTTCCTACAACGATGACTTAAAAAATCAAATAATTGAAGCAATACAACATTTAAATCAGGTTGCATCAGACTTAGAATATGTAAATAAGGTTTTCGTTGATAGAGAAAAAACATTAAACGTACCGGTAGATAGATTTCTTAGTACTTATATAGTTAATGAAGATGATCCCATTCAGCGTGTAAGCTATAAACGTTTATTTAAAACAGTATTTCTTAAATATTATGGAATCACAGAAGAACAGCTACCAACATTTGTAATTCCGGGATTTAACTCTGAGGAGCTAAAGAAGTCAGTTAATGATCTTATTGATGAACATTTTAAAAGAATATGTGATTCATGGAAAAAATTAATACCCACACCAACCATTCTTAAATATAATAATGATCCACATGGTGGAGGTCGCCATATCTCACCTGGTATTGTTAATATAACATCTACGATCGCGGTTAATCTAGTATGTGACGTAATTGATGACAGTTATCAAGTAGATCTTTCAAAGTCTAACCAGGCCCAACAGGGGTATATACTATATACATTCAGTCCCAAAGATCCGCCCGGGTGGTTAATTGTATCTGAGCCAATTAATCCAGTTTATCTACGTGTACATAATCCATTATTATCAAGAATAAATTTCAAACTTACTGACCAGGCAGGAAACATTTTGGATCTAAGACAAGAGTCTCTTAATATTAATTTGTATATACGCTCGTAGAACGTCTGAGTTAATAAGCAGGAGCAAAAAAATAATCTGATGAGTAAATATATGAATAATAATCAATTCCTATGATTAAAGCAATTGTATATATAATAAAGCGAGATAACTCGGCTATCTCTCTCTGCGGAGTAAATTAAATGATTATTTCCCTTACTACTACGTCGTTACCTGTACAAACCCAGTTGTATATACGTGTATAACGTATTAGTCCGTCTGTCTGTTGTCTTAACGAAATATAACTCATACGTGCAATTATTTTATGAATTTTGAAAAACTGAAGTACAGTTCTAGATTCTATTAGTAATACAAGTCCTGTGAGATAGCGCAAATATTTTTTATATATTTAAATTTAACTGTATTATTGATAAGAGAGCAGTGGCCGAAGTGGTAAGACGGTTGGACGTAGATCGAAGTTGTGCAGACTCTCGTGTGTTCGAGTCTCCAAAAATGCTAAAGATATTTTATCTTGCATTTGGCGACGGATGCTATTTAATTGGGGGAACCCGGAGCATTTCCTCGAAGTCCACAACAAACAAAATACACTCTCCTACCATACACCCTTGAGGGGTGTACCTTTTACACTCCCCGGGGTTTTGTATGGGGGGGGAGAGTGTACAAAATCTGTTGGACGTAGACAAGATTCCCCCGTCATCACCATTTGTATATATTTCATAACCATACAATCATATGTCATTAGGATAAGTTTATGTTTGTGCCGTCCACAATCAAATCAAAATCATAAACCATTTGTATATATTTCATAACCATACAATATATGTTTGTACCGTCCACAATCAAATCAAAATTATAAACCATTTGTATATATTTCATAACCATACAATATATGTTTGTACCGTCCACAATCAAATCAAAATCATAAACCATTTGTATATATTTCATAACCATACAATATATGTTTGTACCGTCCACAAAAACAGTCCCCCATGGGGTACTACTACTTTTGTAAATATTTTTTATTTTAAAGAAATATTTATATATATAATGAACCAAGAAAACATTAATGATATTATTTCTGCTATTAAAAAACTAAACATAACGGAATAAATCTCTCTGATAATCTCGATCCTGAGAAAATATTATGCGATTATGAAATATTAAAACAAAGAAAATTTGAAAATAAATACACATTACCATCCAATTATAAATTTGTAAAATTAATCTATCAGTCTATGTTAGAATCATTGGCAATGGTAAATGAAAAACAGGTAAAGCTATTTGCGCCTCTTGCACGTTCGATCGAAAATATTAGATCCGAACTATCTCGTGAATACGAGAAAAAGAAGATTGTGGATAATCGTGTAATGCAATTAAGAAAGATTATGTTATTTGATTCTGTCAAAATGAAAGTGACACCGAGAGCAGCGACGGTGAAGGTACCCATGGCAAAATATAAAGTCGAACTATATACAATTTATTTGTTAGTAAGACAGAGTTAGATATATTCAAATATAATCAGCTGATCGTATTTGAATGAATATGCAGATTTAGTAATATTATTTGCGACATATTGTACCGATCGTGGATTTATGCTAAAATGTTTTGCAGCCGCATTAATTGAGGGAAAAATTATTTCCCGTCCTGTTTCTGTATTCATGGATTTAATAGCTCTCTTTCCGAATAATTTACATCTTCCTGTATTTCCACGTGCAGAATTCTGACTTGGTGTAATAGCTTGCAGGTTAGATAACCGATTATTCTGGGGACCTCCATCAATGTGATCAACTACAAACCCATTTTCAACTACTCCAAAATAACACTCGAATATGAATCTATGAGATAGATATTTTTTCCCCCCAGCGGTAAATCTAAAATAACCATTGTCAAGATTACCAACCGGTTTTTTTCAATCTGCAGTTTCTGATCACACCATCTCGTGATGCTTCATAATTTGTATATATTGGATGTGCTAGAAATTCTTTTTGCTCCATTTATATAATAATATTATTTGTCTAAATCATTGTTTTGAAATCTAACCAGATAATCTTCTACGGTTTGCATAGGAGATTTACTTGACGTCAAAGTATTATTTTTTTTGTCATAATATCGTTTTAGTTCTCTGTATTTTTTTCCGCCACATTTTAGACACAATTGAGTTTTTCCTCTGACTCCAACACCACATTGAATACACGGTATTGGTCCTGTACTTCCATTTTTGATACTTTGGGCATGATTTCCGCAGTATTTGTTCACGCACGATTTATTACAAGGAGAAGTATATCCAATTTTGAGCCAAGCACATTTGTTCTTTGTTTCAAACATTATATATATACTAAAATTTTAATTTAAATACTTGTCTTAATTATATGAAGGAATTATCTGCAGTTGAACCTAAAAGAGCTAGATTCGATCTCGATCGATTATCAGAATATAAATTTAGTACTTTGATGCAAGATCTGGCATTAACAAATGAGGATGTAACCGAACGTATTCGTGAAGCCAAGAAGGAATTTCGTAATAGTGGCGCTGCTCATGTATGGTCAACATTCAGAGTCGGAAATGTTACTAATATGATGAATGACAAACGAGGAAGAATGATTATTAATCACCTTGATGATCAAAAATATTTTATTTTAATAAAATTTATTGTAAATACAGATGAAAATACTTGGATTATTCGTGACAAGCGCGATCCAGTCCGCATACAGTCAGGAAATAATATTGTTCTCTTAAATAATAAATCTAAACCCCGAATACTAACCGGTGTTGACAAATTATATTACGAACGTGCAAATCCAGTTACTGCAGTTGTATATGCAATATATCAGCTTAATAATAAACCTGACGTCAATAACCTAAAGCCTGTGAGATTGTCAGAGTCAAGAATAAACTGTGTAGCTGAAGGAGTTACAGAACATTTTATAAATACGATACGTGGTAATGGTTTAACAGATTTAAGGCGTAAAAAAATAAATACGTGGGCAGAATCAGATAAAGATACTGGAGCATCTATTAAAGATGTCGCTGATCTAGAAAAGAAATTAAGATTTCCAATAACGGTAAAGACGTTAACCGGAGAGATTTTATATAAACCAAATTATGAATCAAGAGGAGCTCCAATAGATATTATTGATCATAATTCGCATGCGTGGACCTCAGCAGTAACAATATTTCCACGAGATAGAACGGTTAAATTTTATGATGGACATATATTTGATTTTATCAAAACTATCAGTAAAAGTGACCTGTATCCGTTTGGTTATTTCAAAGTTCAGAATATGATTATTACGATCAGTTTGTACGGCCTAATGGCGATATTTACCGTACAGAATCTCTTAATGTAGAAATGGAACATCTTGCGCTGAAATATACTTCAGACGATGTCAAAGTTAGACAATTATTAAATAATTGTTTTACAGTTCCATCCGTAGCGGCTCATTTCGCTCAGGAGAAAAATTTATGGAAACCAACACGATCGGAATTTCTTGAAGATATTCATAAAAGCTGTGTAGAATATGGACACGGAGGATTATGGAATACCAAATATAAGTATAATGACGTTATATCTGTTGATATGGTAGCATGTTATCCCGGAAGTTTTCTTGGATACGGAGAATGTTCTGAATACTTTAAGAGATTCGGACATCCATCACACGAGATGACCAGGGTTGCGATAAACGGACATTTACCAGATTTTGATTTAACCGGATTTGCTCATGTAGAATCATTCGAGTTTGCAGAAAATCTCCATCCGATTACTTATGCTTGGTTTGGAAGACATTTTTCAGAAAAATGTTGGGTTCCAATAGTACTATTGCGATATATGCTTGATGTTGGAATTTTAACATTATTGAAGGTGAGTGAGGCAATTATATCGTATAGTCCACAGAAGCAAGTTTGGTTACCAGAACCAAATAGATTTAATATTGATGATGCCAGGAAAGAATTTCCTAATCTTAATGAAGATGACATTATTAAAATTATTAATAATATACGTAAATGCAGAGATGAGCACGATGAAAAACTTGCAAAAGATCTTGGTAGAAAGATAATTGGTAAATTTACTCAAGGAGGAGTGTATGATCATAAAAGACAGTGTACAAGATTGATTATGGACGATGCTGAACTCGATTTTATAATCGCCGATACAACAGAAAAAAATACATTTATAAATCGGAGTAATGCTTATTTGTCAGACGGAACCAAACTAGGTACAATTGTGAGTTATCTTGATGGTGACTCACCACAATTTACTCATTTAAGGTCATCTATGTTGGCATATGTTTCTATAAATCTACTGTCTATGATAAATAGATTTCCTCGTGATGCTGTCAGAGTAGCAACGGATTCGTTTTATATAAATAAAAAATATACGGATTTGTTAAAACCGCTACTTGGTAATGGTGAATGGGGTCATGGAGAATAAAACAAGAAAATATACTTAGTTATTCTGAATCTGCCGACGTTGAAATTAAGGAAATATATTGCAAAAGTAATAATCAAGTATCAAAGTCATCAGCACCATCTGTATATGATCCTGTGGCTAGACATAAGACCGTTTATCTTAATGGATGCGGTGGTTCAGGTAAAACAACGCGTGTGATTAAATTATTCAAGAATAATAATTCAGATATAATTGTTTTGACACCGACACATAAATTAGCCAGAGAGATAAAAGAGCGAGGAGTAAAATCGTGTACTTATCATAGTTTCTTTAGATGCTGTGGAGACACATGGACTCCCGAGCGAATGGGTGAGAAATATATACCTAAGTGTATTATATGGGACGAGATATGCACGGTGTCGTTAGAAATATTAAAAACATTTCTCGATTGGTTATTGACAAATAATACTGCTGTAATAATGTGTGGTGATCATGGTCAACCACCACCCTTTATTGGACAGTCTACACATGAATGGATGAAGAATAACGTAGATTATTATGAAGAAATAAATGATGACCATAGAGCTATTGACGAACCGCTGAAGGAGTTTAAAAGTTTAATCAGACTTCAGCCAGACAGAGTACAATGTGAAATAATGCGAGGAGTAATTCCAAAGACTTCTGTGAATGATTTTCTGAGTTTATGGAACCCCGCTGATTTAATAGTTGCAATTAGAAAGATAGTTTGTGATGAACTACAGGATAAATTATTTTTGTTACATAAAGAAAAGTTTTCAGATCTACCTGTACCATTATGTTATCGCCCAGCAGATACTCGACGACAGAATATTGATGTTGAAATTCCTGGTGGTGGAATACAGAATCTTGTCTTGAATGATATTATTTTAGTCGCTATTAATGTCGTTGAGAATACGCTGAGTATGAATAAATCACCGTGGACGTTAGGATACGCTATAACTATTCACTCATCACAGGGGTTAACTATTTCTGATACAAATATCTGGATTATAGATGATCGGATCGAATGGTCAAATTTAGTCTATCTCGCAGTTTCTCGAGTTAGAAGAATATCTCAACTACATAGAGTTATTATGAATTTTACAGAAAATAATAATCAGACTGTTAATAATGACGTAATAAGAAAGAAACTATATGGTTATAAGCAATGTGACAAAAAAAATAAGCGTGACTTTGATATTGATATTGAATTTATTATAACACTAAAACAACGACAAAATAATCATTGTGCAAGCTGTAACTGTAATATGTTATGGCAATATTCGAATAATAATCCAAGACAATTTACCGTAGACAGAATTAATAGTGATCTTGGTCATACACTTAATAATGTGATGCTGACCTGTCTTGAATGTAATCGACGTAGAGGTTCTGATTATGTAATTGTATGTGGTGGTAATTGTGTGTCTTTAGGAATTACCTGTAATTGTTCACGTACAAATCCACGTTGAGGGGCTGTCGAATCTAATCTGTAGATTGGAGGTCTACCAGTAGATCTTACCACGCTAGAAATTGTATGTGTAGTCACACTCCAGATAGGATCAGTTGCTCTTTTTTTTACCACCTTCAAGTTCGCCAGGTTCATATAAATATCTTACAGTTACATTACCTAATACTGGTTGAGGTTGCTGTCTGTCATTGCTACGGGGTATATATTTTTTTGTAATTGCATTAGAAGGCTTCATGGAAGTTGAACGAGTAATTTCATTATTTAACGCAGCTATCACACTTGGTAACCTTGCAACCCATTAACGAGATCTCTCACCGGACTTAAAGTCAGTAGATATTTCTTTTGCATATTGGTATCAAAATAACCGCTCAGCAAGTGTTCGATTAAATCGTTCAACGATTGCCTGATCACGATGAATTTCAGTGTGTCCTCGTCTGATTTTAACGTTATGTTTCTTCATCAACGATAATACCGTACCAAGCAATTCTTTGCCAGGATCAACTTGTAATAACTGTGGCCATCGCAAAGGTCCTCGCTGATAAATTCGTTCAAACGCAAATGCAACTTCAGACGCTGTCTTTGTTGATAATGGTTCCGCTTCCTTATATCTACTTGCAACGTCAACGACAGTTAATGCGTATTTGTACTTGCGTGATTGACGTTTACCAATTTTAATGGTATCGTGTGGTAAAAATAAAATATCCGCTTGATGAACCTCATTAGGGACGCTGACATCAAAATGTGCATATTGAATTTTTTTAGGTGGTGGTAGATAAATTTGCCATATTGCCTTTCGTGCTAACCATGCTGCAGAACAGAACGTGAAACTTTTGCTGCTTCAGATAATTTACTAATAGCTGATCTACTTCTCCAATATCCTCTTGGGCTATAATAAATGGATTCCATTATAATAGTTATATAATTAATTACCAGCCCCTAACATTATTTTACCTTTCATGGCAGATTTTACTAGAAAACTAGCTAATGTATCTCTGACAGATTTATTAGGTATAGAATTTAATACATGAATCAATTTTACATCTGCGAGATGCCTTTGTTGTAAATCTTTACTTTTATACGCAACATCATGAACATGACAAGCTTGATCAATCTTATTTATTGGATACTCTCCTGATCTTGGTTGATCTTGATTATCAAGTCGAATATCAAGTCGAGTTCCAGGACCACAATAATTATATCCAGGATGATGTTTCTCACCGGGGTATTTAGCCCATGGAGTTCCTGGTAATTTTCCTAATAAAGCGGCAATATCTCCACCTGTCTTTGTTTTGACAAATTTGTATTTCTTCGTGCCACATTTAACGCATTTGCCTGTCAGAGCACGTCGTTTATTCTTCGTTGTTATTGTAGTTAATTCAGCAGTGGGTGTAGACGCTCTACACCGAACACAATATAGATCCATATTATTTATTATATGGATATAATTGACTTTTCGGCGACACGAAAACAGGAACCAGTAAAGCACCGTCCAGCATTACCAAATTCGATAAGGATGATTATAATAGGTCCATCTGGATCGGGTAAAACACAACTATTATTAAATTTAATAATGCGATGGTTAAAATGGAGTAAACTGTATTTAGTAGCACCATCTGTAGATGATCAACACTGTTATGAAGTACTTAAAGATTTTAATGAAAAAGCGAAATTGCTGAATGAAGATGGTGATGAAGTTGTTGACTTTATTACCGATATTGATGAGGCCCCATCTGTAGATGATCTAGATGGATTTATTAATAATTTAGTGGTGTACGATGATGTTATGTTGGATAAACAGACAAATCCAGCTAGAATATTTTCTCGAGGTAGACACAAGACCACAGACGTGATTTATGTTACACAACGATATACACAAATAAATAAAGTGATCAGAGACAACTGCAATATTTTGGTTGTGTTTAATGGAGTAGATAATTATACTTTACAGAATATTTACTATACTTGGTGTTCAGGAGATATAGATATGATTAAATTTAAAAACTTATTTGCTCAAGCACAAGCTGTTCCGTTTGGATTTATTACAATAAATCTACAAGACCCAAGATCTAGATATCGTATAGGTCTGGATAAAATCTTTGGTTAATCTGATATATATGAGCAGCAGGCAGGGCGGCCGACAAAAATTGAGTGACCCGGCGAGTAAACTAAACGCATTATAACATAAAAAACAAAGATTCAAAAATAAAATAACAAAAATGAACTAACCCAAACGATTTATTATCCGTTTTTTCAAACTATACGGTAATAATAAAAGTTAGGAGATTCGGTTTAGCGTTATTGACCTTATTTTTCAGCCTCTGTAGGAACCTTTATTTTTGTAAAATAAAGCCAGGAACACAAGTTGTCTGTTCGCCCTGCCTGCTGCTTAATATAGAAAGTCTTCAATATTTGAAACTGAGTCCACAAAACAATGCGTTATTATCACATTTGCCTGAAACCATTCATTTTCTCGTTCTAACAGATCGCTGCAATCCATGCTCCCTGCTCTTGTTAGGTGAGTCTACAGTTTTGGATTTAACCCAGACTGGCAGTGACTTTTGTTTGGGTCTCAGTTCTATAGAAACTAAACTTCTGTCTGTTCGGTCGGCTGAACTGCCTCTGAAACTAAGAGATGGTAATGGATTTTGTATGCAGGTTTATATAACCAATATTTTTCTCAGGAAATCTATTAATTATGACATTGTTTAAAAACTCACCGTCAAAAATGGTCATATACGTACTGGTTGGTACTTGATGTTTATATTAGACATAGGTAATGAATACAGACATTTTGGATTTTGTGTTGGTACTTGATGTTTACATTAGGTATAAGTAGCGAATACGGATATTTTGGAGTCTTGTATTGGTACTTGATGTTTATATTAGACATACGTAGCGAATACGGACAATTTGGATTTTGTGTTGGTACTTGATGTATAGGTTAATCATAGGTAGCGAATACGGACATTTTGGATTTTGTGTTGGTACTTGATGTATATGTTAGGCATAGGTAGCGAATACGGATATTTTGGAGCTTTGTACAATACTTTCATCCGCGTCCTTCAGAGCAAAGTGATCAGAAATATGAATATATTCAGATAAAATCTTTGATTTTACTAGGGGTTTGAAGCCAGCTATATCTCTCTGTTATTAACAAGTGTAATGTGTATTTATTAAGGGGCAGCTAAATATTAAAACCATTCAAATAAAATATATATAGTATGCGTGAAACATAACGATTCACCAATGACTGTGAAATGCTTTTTTAAAAATAAGAACGGTCGTATATGTAAGGACAAAATTAGTTTCAAATTTTTACAATAATGAGTGGTTAAATATATGACATAAGTTCAAACAAACGTTTAAACTAGGTCGTCAAAATCGGCACAAAAGAGACAAAAATAAAGATCTTCCGACGTTTCCACATTTTGCTTTTGGGAGCAATGTACACACGTTGAAATGATTGCGCTTTATATCGTTACCGTACAGTAGTAGCACATTATCCGTACATAAATTAAGCTCAACATCCTAACGGTATATATAATTTCTCTGTGTTAAAACCCAACCTGCAAGCAGTTTAATGTAAAAGCCAGTTAGGCAAACATTGAGTGCATACAGTATATCCTTAAGAAAGGATCATTACATAGAAATGGATGGAAAATGTACCTTGTTGTTAGCTGGCAACAAAGCAATAACTGAAAAAGTAACAAAATATTCTCAATATTTGTTCGGGTTAGGGTTATTTGTACTGGTTAGGTTATCTGTACGGGTTAGGGTTAGGGTTATTTGTACGGGCTGAAGTTAACGGCATCCGCTTATCAAATGCACGAAGAAAATGGTATTGTGTTTGGTGAATGTGCTCTCCAGAATCACATAATTAGTTACGTCACATTAGTTGTCAACAACGGGATTATTGCTCTACGCGGCCGATTTACGGAAAGCAGTAAACTATCACGCATTTTAATAGGTCGCTTATATCTGCCTTTCATTTTATCATTTTCTTGATTAGGATTGATTAGGCTATTATTTGAATTGTATACTTTTTTCTTTTTTTTTTTTTTTTTTTTT
>JAECUM010057614.1:0-30248 GCA_016617855.1 Megalonaias nervosa
TATATATATATATATATATATATATATATATATATATATATATTGTGTGTTAAAATTCATGATTATGGATTGTAAGTGTCATTTACTAATTAACATATTAGATACCAATATTCTTTAGAGTTGTATGTTGTTTTTTTTTAAGATGATGTAATTCTTGTAAACACATCCATAGTTTCAAAGATAGTGGGACTTACTTTTATGGACGTAAACATGCTGACGAGTTAAGTTCAGGTCATGGGTTTTCTGGGAAAACCAGGGTGATCTAATTATCAGTCTCAAACAGTCAGCTAGCCAATCCACCAATAAATATGGTCACAATTTAGGCTGGATTCTTCATAGACCTGAAGATAATATCCTACAGTCTTTATTGGTGTCCCTCATGAAGAATCCAGCCTAAATTGTGACCATATTTATTGGTGGGTTGGCTAGCTGACTGTTTGAGACTGATAATGTGAATAGAATCTAGGAGTTTTGATATGTATTGATTTTGTATGATGGAGTAACCGGAGGGTGTTAGATCACACACTTTGGCTCAGAGTCTGCCGTTTACATTTAAGTAAAGGTGAATGTACTCCCAGGTTGTTAAGCCTGGTTCACAATGTAATGTCGAGCGCCAAGGAGTTGTTATTTAATGGAAGTAATGAGTGTCCATCGTAGCATAAACGGGTAGATTGACGAGTATAATTTGATGACGTCATGTTAAAAAAAAATATGGGGTAGTACAAGTGGGGCAAAACGACCGGGAAAAGTCCAACAGCTCTCAGACTCCCTCCCTTCCACCCCCCCCAAAAAAAATAAATAAATAAGGAAATGAAGAAATACACTCCAACAGAACAGCCAATACACGGCGAAACCACGAATGCGGATGAATACAGTCCGAAAACACATATGACATGAGAAAAGGCACACAATTTATCAGAGTAAGATCACACTAGAACTGAAAGGTATGAGCCATCAGTTGACCTTTTGCATCCCTTAGATTAAACATTGTTCGTGATATTTTACCAGGTGCATTTTAAGCAGACTAGCAGCAGCAAAGCTAAACCCTACAAATTGCGTTCGAGCCAAAAACAACGGTCGGCGGTGCATTTTTTACGTTACTTAGTCGCAGTACCTGTGGGCTGCTGCTGCGAATTAAAAAAAATAGTTCGTGGAATTTTTATTCCAGATAAATACTTTAAACTAATTTACTTACTTTAAACTAATTTTATAATTTTTTAAAATTATTTTTTTCTACATAATTTATACACTTTAAACTAAAAATGCCAAAAGGTTTTAAATTAACAGCAGAACAAGAAAACGAAATAAGAAACGATTATAAAACTATGCCAACGCTGCAGTTACAGTCCAAATACGGTATTGGATTCCAACGTCTCATGAGGATCATAGAAAAGAAAGAACCACAAATAAAAGTAAGATATTTAGAAAATTCTACTGAACAATATTCAAAATCAGAGATTCCAAGTATTCCAATACAAGAAAAATACACAAACTTAGATATGATATTACATGATTAAAATCTAAAAAGATACTACAACAATATAATAAAAAAAAAATTAAAGAATCAAAAATCGATGATGATGTTAGCGATAACTTTACTGAAGATATTATAGATATTAATTTTATAGATGTTAATTTTAAACCGGAGTTGACGGACGACAACGATTTCATGAATAACGTTTATCACACGTACGGAATTTTATATCCGACTTCGCTGGGGTTAGATCTTCACGTCGAATAAATCTTATCGAGACCAATACGATATCTTGACCTAGGATCGTGTAGGTTTATGGTTATAAATCCATGTGGAGTAGATTGTGCGTGCGAAAATAAATTTTTGAACTTAATCATGTCCATGTCTCCTGAGCACCAAATATAATAAATATTCTGCTGCGTATGATTATCCACTCCGTTAAAAACGGCCAAAACATTACAATTATCCCTGATTACTTTTGGTATTTGTACGTATCGTTGGGTAACATAAATGACGCCTGTGTTCCTGTGACGACCTCTGGAAAATATCCTAGCAGGATTAGATTGTTTGTCTAACATTACTTCATCGTATAACACAAGATTATTAATATCTCCGCTCAGATCATCCACGGATTGGGCTTCATCGATATCGGTAATAAAATCAATAACGTTGTCGTTGTCTTCACTAAACGACGCTGCGTTTTCATTAAAATCTTTAAGAACTTCGTAACATCGCTGATCATCCATGGATGGAGCAACTAAGTATACTTTATCCCACTTCAACCACCTCATTATCAGATTAAGTAGCAATTGTGTTTTACCACTTCTAGATGGTCCTATTATGATCATCCTGATGGAATTT
Source organism: Megalonaias nervosa (assembly GCA_016617855.1). Taxonomy (NCBI): domain Eukaryota; kingdom Metazoa; phylum Mollusca; class Bivalvia; order Unionida; family Unionidae; genus Megalonaias; species Megalonaias nervosa. Next base: position 2,336 of record JAECUM010057614.1, read on the forward strand.
GGCAACGCTGGATGATGCTTAATTTGTTCTCGTCGTTTTGTTGCTGAAAAGTCAATTATATCCATAATAATAAATAACATGAATCTATATTGTGTTCGATGCAGGACATCTACCCCTACCGTTGGATTAACAACAATAACAACAAAAAATAAAAAACGAACACTAACAGGTAAATGCTCAAGATGTGGCACAAAAAAATATAAATTTATCTCGTCCAAAACAGGAAGTGATATTGCTGCTTCATTAGGAAAATTGCCAGGAACTCCTTGGGCAAAGTATCCAGGAGAAAAACACTTGCCGGGATATAATTATTGTGGTCCTGGAACGCGTCTAGATATTAGACTCGATAATCAAAATCAACCAAAACCAGGAGAGAATCCAATCAATAAAATTGATCAAGCATGTTATGTTCATGATATCGCATACAAAAGCAATGATCTACAACAACGACATCTTGCAGATGTGAAATTGATTCACGCGTTAAATTCTATAAAAGATAAATCTATCAGAGAAAAACTAGCTAGTTTTCTGGTGAAATCAGCTATGAAAGGTAAAATAATGTTAGGGGCCGGTAATTGATTATATAATTATTATAATGGAATCCATCTACTATAGTCCAAGAGGATATTGGAAATGTAAAGCAACAAAACTTGCTAAAGCAGCAAAAGTATTAAAAACCTCAGCTGCAACTTGGTTAGCTCATCAAGCAATCTAGCAGATTTATCTACGTCCGCCTAAAAAAATTGAATTTGCACATTTCGACGTTAGTGTTCCCAATGAAGTTCATCAAGCAGATATTTTATTTTTACCACATGATACTGTCACACGTGGACGTCGATCACGTACATATAAGTACGCACTAATCGTCGTTGACGTTGCTAGTAGATACAAAGAAGCAGAGCCATTATCAACAAAAACAACATCTGAAGTTGCATCCGCGTTTAAAAAAATTTATCAACGAGGACCTTTACGATGGCCAAAATTATTGCAGGCTGATCCTGGTAGAGAATTTCTTGGTGAAGTATCATCGCTAATGAACCAATACAACGTCAATATCAGACGAGGACATACCGCAATTCACCGTGATCAAGCTATAGCTGAACGATTTAATCGAACATTAGCTGAACGATTATTTGGATATCAATACGCGAAAGAAATAATTCAGAGCGATAATAGATCTCGCGAATGGGTTACAAGATTACCAAATGTGATAGCTGCGTGAAATAACGAGATTACTCGCTCAATTTCTATGAAACCCGTTGATGCGATTACAAAAGATCATATACCTGTACAGCGACGTTATTTTTCAAAACAACCAATACTAGGTAATGTAACCGTCAGATAGTTATATGAACCAGGTGAACCTGAAGGAGGTAAGAAAAGAGCAACAGACCCAATCTGGAGTTTAACGACACATAAAATTTCTAGCGTAACTAGATCCACTGGAAGACATCCAATCTACAGATTAGATTTAACTGCTCCTCAACGTGGAGTTTTACGTGAACAATTACTTGTAATTCCTGAAAATACACGATTACTACCGCATTCACTTTTACAAATCGTTTATAATAATTCTATGTAATTGAGATATTCTTCTTGCTCGAGATACTGCAAGATAAATTAAATTTGACCATTCGATGTTATTATCGACGATCCAAATATTTGTATCATCGATGGTTAATCCTTGCGACGAATGGATCGTCATAGCTTATCCTAATTTCCATGGAGATCTATCCGTGTTTAATGCACTTTCAACAACATTAACGTCAACGAAGACAATATCATTCAGTACAAGATTTTGTTTTTCATTTGTTCCTGGAATATCAACTTCAATATTTTGTCGTCGAGTATCTGCAGGGCGATAACATAACGGTACAGGTAACGATGAAATTTTTTATGCAATATAAATAATTTCTCCTGTAATTTATCACGAATTATTTTTCTACTTGGAACTATTAAATCATCTGGTCTCCATAGATTTAAGAAATCATCTACGGGAGTTTCAGGAATTATTTCACGTACTACTTCGCACTGGATTATATCGGATTGTAATCGAATTAATTTTTTAAATCCCTTCAGATGATCATCAATAGCTCTATGATCATCAATTATTTCTTCATAATAATCAACGAACGTCTTTAACCAATCATGTGGAGATTGTCCAGCAAAAGGTGGTGGTTGACCATGATCACCGCACATAATTACTGCAGTATTTTCTTTTAATAACCAATCAAGAAACATTCTTAACTTTTCTAACGATACAGGACAAATTTCATCCCAAATGATAATTCGGAATATATTTTTCCCCATTCGTTCAGGTGTCCGTGTATCTCCGCACCATCTGAAGAAGCTATGATACGTACATGATTTTACTCCTCGTTGCTTAATTTCTCTCGCTAATCTGTGCCTTGGCGTTAACACGATTACATCCATATCTGTAAATAATGTAATAACACGTGTTGTTTTTCCAGAACCTCCACGTCCATTGAGATATACGGTTTTATGTCTAGCTACGGGATCAAATACAGATGGTGCAGTACTGATATTTGATTATTATTTCTGTAATATTTCTCTACGATTTTAACATCAGCAAATTCAGAATAATCCAGTAATTTTTCTTCTTTTATTCTCCATGATCCCCATTCACCGTTACCTAGTAGCGGTTTTACTAAATCCACATACGCGTTACTTATATAAAATGAATCCGTTGCAACTCTGACAGCATAACGAGGAAATCTATTAATCATCGATAATAAATTTATAGAAACATAAGCGAGCATCGAAGATCTTAAATGAACAAACTGAGGTAATTCGCTATCGATATAAGTCACGATTGTACCTAATTTAATTCCATCTGATAAGTGAGCGCTACTTCTGCTTACAAATGTATTTTTTTCAGTTGTATCAGAAATTATAAAATCCGATTCAGCATTGTCCATGATTAATCTTGTGTGCGTTCGCTTATGATCATATGCTCCACCTTGAGTAAATTTACCAATTTTTTTTCTACCGAGATCTTTCGGAAGCTTATTTTCGTAATCCATCGCATCCGGGTTTTCTGTTTGTGCAGGTTGTGGTAACCAAATATCGTATTGAGGACGGTATGATATAATGGCTTCAGTTACGCGTAATGATATTAACATTCCAGCATCGTGCATATATCGTAACAGTACTATTGGAGCCCAATGTTTTTCTGAGAAATGTCTCCCGAACCATGTGTATACAATAGGATGAAGATCACTACAAAATTCAAATGATTCTATGTGAGTAAATCCAGTTAAATCAAAATCAGGTAATGGTCCATTTATTGCAACTCTGGTCATTTCATGAGTAGGATGTCCAAATCGTTTAAAATATCTAGAACATTCTCCGTATCCAAGAAAACTTCCAGGATAACATGCCACCAATTCCACGGATATAACGTCGTTATAATTATATTTAGTGTTCCATAATCCGCCGAGTGCGTATTCAACACAACTATGCCGAATATCTTCAATAAATTCGTATCGTGTTGGTTTCCATGAATTTCTCTCTTGAGCAGCATGCTCAGCAACAGATGGAACTGTAAAACAATTATTTAGTAATTGTTCGACATCGGCAGCCGCATCATCACCACGGACAGAGTATTTCATAGCAATTTTTTTCATTTCTTCGTGGAGTGATTCTGAACGATAAATTTCACCGTTAGGTCGTACAAATTGATCATAATACGAAGATTCTGAACTTTGAAATAATCATACGGATACAGGATCATTTTTGCTGATTTTACTGATAACGTCAAGTATATAATCGCTATAAAATTTAACAATTCTATCTCGTGGAAATATTGTTACAGCATCTGTCCATGCATGTGAATTATGATCAATAATCGCTATAGGAGCTCCATTTTTTGTATATTTCGGTTCATATAAAATTTCTCCGGTTATCGTTTTTACCGTAATCGGAAATCTTAATTGTTTCTCTAGCACAGCAACATCATTAACAGATGCTCCAGTATCTTTAACCATTACTGCCCACTTATTTATTTTTTCACGTCTTAGATTTGTTAAACCGTTTCCACGTACTGTTTTTGAGAAATGTTCCATAACCCGCTCAGCTACACAATTTAACCTTGATAATTTCATCGGTTTGAGATGATCAACATCGGGTTTATCATTTAGCGGATATATCGCATAAACAACCGCAGTTACCGGATACGCTCGCTCGTAATACGGTTTATCAATTCCAGTTAGTATTCCTGGTTTTGATGTTTTACTTAATATAACAGTTTGTCCTAATTGTACTACATGGACAGGATCACGTTTATCACGAATAATCCAAATACCATCGTTCGTCTGCACGATAAATTTTATCAAAATAATGTACCGATGATCATCAAGATCATTAATGATATTTCTTGCTCGATCGTCATTCATTCTAGCATCAATAGCACCAGCGTCACTGATTCTAAATGTTGACCAAGTATAAGCAGCGCCGTCGTTACGAAATTCTCGTTTAGCTTCACGGATACGATCGGTTATATCGTTATTTATCAACGCTAGATCCTGCATCGAGAAACTAAATCTAGATTTTGGTAATTTATCAAGATCAAATCTTGCTCTGGAAGGTTTAATCACGGACAGTCTTCTGAATTCTTCCATTATATAATTAGGACAAAATATATATTTCATTAAAGTTTGATTATTTATATAATGGTACGAGCAAATAACAAATGCAGATGGTTAATGGTAGGAATTTCATTTTGTTGCAACAAATCTTGTGTAAAAGAATTTTGTGGTTTTCATATGCAATGTCTTCGACGAAGAAGTTCAGGACCAATACCATGTATCCAATGCTGGGTTGGTGTACGAGGAAAGACCCAGCTATGCGCAAAATGCGGTGGTAAACGATATCGGGAATTAAAAAGATACTACGATAAGAATTATGACCCGTCGGTATCTCCGTTAAGAACAGAAAAAGATTATATCGTTAAATATTCAAAATAATCATTTAAACAAATAATATTATTATATATGGAGCAAAATCAATTTGTGATACATCCTACAGTTAAGAATTACGAGGCATCTCGTAATGGGATAATAAGACATTGTAAATTTAAGAAACCATTAGGTAATGTTGATCACTATGGTTATCTCACATTTCGTGCTGGTAAAGGTAAAACGTATAAATGCCATAGATTTATATTTGAATGCTTTAATGGAATTATTAAAGATGGACTTGTAATCGAACATATTGATGGTGATATAACCAATAATTCTCCGGAAAACCTGCGAGCTATTACACAAAGTCAGAATTCTTTATATGGTAATACTGGAAGATGTAAATTATTCCTGAGGAGAGCGGTTAAATCTATAAATATAGAAACCGGAGAAGAATTACATTTTCGATCGAGATATGCAGCTAGTAAATATTTTAACATTCATATATATGCGGTACAATTAATTGCAAAAGATATACAAAGATCAACGTATTCAAAGAAATACGGAGAGCGGATAATAGTCGAATATACTGATAGTTAAATTGAAGAATAATTAATATTATATGAAACCAGAATTATTAATTTACGATAGTGATGAAATCTGTATTCCTGATAAACTACCTCCATGGACCAAAGTTAAAATCAGAGAAAAAAATGGAATTGTCTTTACAGAATTCATTGACGCAGCTTGTAAGGGATTCTCACGGAATTCATGTTTGGTACTGCCAATATCACGTGATGAACCTGCACGGCGACGATTACAAGAAAAATTTAGAGCGAGAAATACACGTACGAAATAATTATATTTATTCTGAAAGATTCATTCATTCAGAAATATTTATCCTGGAACATTCATTCATTCTGAAATTTTTGTATTAAACAAATAATTTATATTATAAAATAAATGAATCACGAAAACATCACAGCGATTATTACTGCTATTAAGCAATTACAAGATAACGGTATAAAAATATCTGATGAACTTGATTCTGAGAAAATTATGCGTGATTACGATCATTACAATTCAGAAAATCAGAAAATAAATATACGCTCCCATCGTATTATAGATTTATAAAATTAATCCAGAGTGCGATGTTACAGCAATCACAGATACACAAGTAAAATTATTTGATCCGTTATCACGTTGAATCGAAAAAATTAGATCAGAATTATCTCACGAATACGAAACGAAAAAATTGATACGTGCTCGTATAAAACAACTAAAAGATATTATGTCGATGACAGAGTCGTTAAACGACGTTGTGGAAGAATTATTAGCAAAAGATAACGATGACTGTAATTCTGATCATGAAACTAACAATTTATCTTAAACCTGTTCATCATGAAATAAAAAAAAAATTATTTATTCAGATTTTATTTTTGCTTTTTGTAGTGCGATTATTCTATGAACGCACGTACAGATTTATACTTAACGTTTCCGACCTAAGATCAAGTAAATTTCAGCGTTGATTGGTAAATTTAAAATTTACCCTGGTTAGCCAAGGATTAAGACATTTCAAATACACCACGTTAATTGGTTCTGATACGATTAAATATCCTGGTGGAACCTGCGGCGTGAATGAATACAGAATATATCCTTGTTGGGTCTGATTAGATTTTTCAGCATCAACTTGATAACTACCATCAACGACATCACATACCAGATTCACGGCGATCGTGGATGTGATATTAACGATACCCGGCGAAGTATGATGACCTTCGCCGTAACGATTATTATTGTATCTAAGAATACTCGGCGGTGAGACTATTCTTCTCCATGATTCGAGAATTTTTGGAAAATAAATACTAATATCAAATTCGGGTTTATAATCTTTATAATCTTTGTTTATTGCTTCAATTGCATGTTTAATTTCTTCCTCGTTCCATTTTTTGTAGTCCGGAGACTCTTCCGACAACCCGATACTTTCCGCATATTTAATCGAAAATCTTTTGAAATAAATACGACTATCATTTACTCGGTTGATATGTTTGATTATCTCAATTGCACATTTTTGTGTCTTCGTTGTAATGCTGAGTAAGATCAATAAGAAAATTTCTTACTTGTTTGTAGTTTTTATCAATATCAATTGTCTTCTCGCTGTTCATATTTAAAACAAATTTAATAAAATCGGCAGAAAACCTACCCCAATCATATCCCATGGAGGGAAAAATATACTTGAAATAATCGGGATGATCAATATCAATATAATCGATGTTATCTAATGTTCTACCAAGATTCGTAAGGTATTGAGACAGATTATATTTTATAGTATAATCGGGAAGATACATAAATTTCTTCTCTTTTGTAAGAAACTCCTCTAAACATGATTCTGGTGGACCCTTATAATCAGGTTCAACTTCGGGCCATCCTAGTACGGTTCTGATTGAAGATTGATAAATATCTACAACATAATACGGAGAATTTACTTCGATAACCGATGATAACGTCGGTTCGTGGACGGTAATAGCTATTTTTGATTCTTTTCCTGTAATGGATTTAATCCTGCGTTGAAATTAGTCATTGATCTGTTCGATTTGATAACTGCCCGTTGGAATACTGACCACTTGCCAATGTGGAGTTCCATCGGGTTTATTTTCATTTGCAAATACTAACGAATTATTCGGTTGAAGACCACCAAATGATTTTGATCTAATGTTTGGCCAACTATGATAAACCCGTAATTGTGCTAGTGCAATTTCTTTTGCTGGAATTGCGGTTGGAAAATTAATACTAAATTCAGGATTAGTGGAACTTACTGATATCATCACGTTTTTCATCGGAGAAGTATTAGTAACAATCTGCTGTAATAGTTCCCGTGATAGCGTGGACTCCGTTGCCATTATTATTATTGTTGTTATTCTAAATTCGATGTTTCCGTGATTAAATCATCCGTAGCATTAAATACTTCGTCGTAGATCTTTATTATAATACTAAATTCTTCATCAGATATTATACCGTCGTACAGCGACGAAGAGATCATCGATGATAATTTGGAATATGCTTCTGTTGCTGTATGTAATTTCACTATGTGCTCGTTTAATTTTGTATTTGTGCAAGTATCTATTTTTTTTTTGCGATAATATTAAAAATTCCAGCGATAGTGGTTGACAATGAAACAACTATGGTCACAACGATTGGTGCTGTCATCGTCAACGTTGATAATACTACACCAGTTCCAGCAACAATTGCAGAAACCGAATAAACGATTATATCAACGACGACTGCACGTCTACGATATTTCTTTAATTTTGCTGTGTAATCGTCGATGATATTTTTTTAGTTTATTCTGCCATGCAGTTACTTGATCCTATCTGTATCGCTGAACGTCAATCATTATACGTTACTAGGTTATTGTCTAAGATAACGAAGGTGTTTCAGGTACAAATTCTATACACCACCAGTATCGCGCCGATGCTAGTTTTTTTTATCAGATGGATCTAGTATAAATGTTTCTTCGTTACCGCTATTCAGTACAACGGAAACAACTCCAGAAAATTTATCGGTTGAATGGCGCCAGAGATACGTGGTCAAAATACTAAATTTTTTGCTGCTAAATACTGATAATCTGTAGACGCCAGTTACCTCTGCGATGTGTTTAATGGTATTATTTTGTGATGTCCACGTGGATGATCCTGATGATACTACGTATACGATATTGCTGATTTGCTTATGTGGAATTTTAACTAAATTAGTTTTTTCAACGATATTAGGAATTCCGCTGATAATATCTCTAAGTCTACTGCTGATATCGACCAGAGAAATATCAGCAGATGGTGGACTTCCAAAGAAATCTTTAGCGGCTTTATTAAGTTTTTGAAAATTTCTACGAGTATTCAGAAACATATTAACGTGAACGTCGTATTCAGCTCGTAGTGTATTTTATCATCGGTAGGATTATTTTTATCGTCAACATATTTTTTTTTGTTGCAGCGTCTTCATCACCGGTTGGTTCTCTTAACTCTACGATTTTATTCCCGTTCATGTTGATTTTACCTGCCATAGCATCTCCGGTGGATTTTAAACGATTATAAACGCTTTTGCTAATTTCATCTCTGATATTTGCAATAGGTACATTTGAATCCTTAATTCTACCACCGTCAGTGAACACAGGAATATTATTTTCAGTTGCACCGATAACTCTACGAACTATATCAATCTATTTAATATTACTTGTTTTCAGAATACCAAATTTATCTTGAAATACGACAACTTCGTCTCGATCAACTCCTGATAAATCCACGAGTTCAGCAAGATCATCCTTGGTGGCGTATTTTGATAAATCAATATCTTCTTTACTTTTTTCTGTCAGGTGCAGTAGTAGAAGCGGATCTTCCGTAAATATCTACCATTATACAATTGCTGATTATTTAAATTCCGTGACGAGTTACGGTGTAACCGTGCACGACTTAATGAGGTGGTTTTGTTGATGATGATATAGTATCAAGTACTGCCAATACTTCACGACCACATATCGGTGGATCTGTCATTTTTTGAGTTGGTAACGTTGAATACCAAACTGGAATATTTTTAAATTCGTTAGTGTATTTCATGAACTTTTTTGGTGGTGCTAATCCGTAAGAATCAATATAAACAATTCCACGTGGAGCGATCGCGTAAGAAACCCAGTGAGTACGAGGTCCAGAATTATCATCGAGATTAATAATACCTGTTTCAACGCGATTTGGATTTTTCGGTAATTGATCTCGCATGAATACTCCTCTAAAGTTTTTTATTTTTAATCGCGCAGCAGCATCAAGTAAGTCAAAATTGGACATCGGATAAATTAACGAGTTCCTGGAATTCTTAATCCTTTCCCGTACTGAGTTCCGGGGAGACTCAGACCTTGTCCTCTTCTTCTTTTTTTTAAATCCTTTCCCTGTTGCTTTCTTCAGCCCATTCCAGCTGCGGTTCCAACTGCACCTAACGCGGCGGCTTTTGCAACAGCAGGAGCGGCCGCTGCTATTAACGCTGGAATAGCTGCAAGAAGAGGAAAGATACCACCCGTTTTAATGGTATTTTTGATAGCACCCGCAGAAAGATTTATTCGTATACCTTTCTTTGATTGCTTATCTTCATTGAAATTCTTAAATTGACGCTCAGTCAACGATAATTTATTTGCACCATCCATTTGTTCTTGTTTCAGTGATATTCTCGTTCCGCATCGACTTGCTGATGATGATTGGAGTCTTTTAATCTGACCCGGAATCAGACTGACGTTGACGGAATGATATGGCATTTATAATATTATTCTGGTTTCTAAATTATTGATTACATATTCTCTACGGGAGCATCAATGATCCTCATGCGACCACCAACACTCTCGAGTAACGTCACGTTATCGCTGAGGATGACCGCAATTGCTCTATAATTAGCAATAGCTCCTCGTGTTACACGAGCTCGAAAATGCATGTCAACGACAGATTGTCTAAACAAATCTAAATGTTCCAGCGAAAAATAATAAATCGGATATAACGTAGTAAATTCTAACTGTGATATTTGTAAACCAGTATCTACGTTTTGATCGCGTCCCATAAATGACATTAATTTATGATATGCACGAGCTACATGATTTTGTTCAAAATTTAGTAAAATTTCTTCCGATGGTTCTTGGTGTCCGTTTATCCTCAAAGAAACTTCTGAAACACCGAGTTTGTCAAATATCATGATACTGCGTTTTTGACTGTTTTCTCGTGCAGCATCTTGAAGCGCAATAAATATATGACGTGGCGCAGAAATACCATGTTGTGATGCTATCTGCCATGTAAATAACCCGTTAACGTTACTTTGAATAACATCTGTGGTTGTTGTTAACCACGATAACGTCGATTTGCCACCGGTTCTCATAAAAGCGAGTAAACGTTCTTCTTCAGATATCGATGGAGTCATGACCGGCATCCATAACGAAAATTTTGTTAGAATTACTTTACCAGCATCACCAGCGGGTCTCCATATCGCATCATTGCTGTCGCCTTTTCGCATAAATAAAACCGTATGTCTAGCTCCAAAAATAACTTTTCTAACATTTCTGCAAAATCCAAAAATATGTGATAATGGAATCGCGCATGAAAATCTTCTTTCGTCGCCCTGCAACATTGCTTGGCGCGCTTTGAATCCTAAATTAAAATTCGGTCTGACGTTGATGATCATATTTTCCACGTCAGCTTCACCGGTTCTGGCATTATTTCTTGGTCGTCTTATTTCGTATTGAATATGTTCAGGATGATCAGAAGTATCCTTGACGAACATCATTGATGGACCAGCCGATCTTGAATAATTGTCGCTATATTTTGCAAGACCTAGTATTGTTGTAGCGACATCGACGTCCTTATCGATGGATTCAATTTTTTTTTTCCGTCGATGAAATATGTAGTGCTGCTGAATAACGCCATAATACCATTATTGACAAAACCAATACCAACATTGGCATCATATGTGGTATCATCAGCTGCTTTTAAAATGTGTCCTTCTACTTCGATGAACGCTTCAGCGGGTAAGAAATATCTACTAGTATCGTGAACTTCTAATTCGATTTTAGCATTATTTGGTTCTCGTGTATCGTACGAGTAATACTGATAATCTCGTACGGATTCGTATCTGAGAACCGGTGCGTCTACGTCAAATGCGGGATGAGAAACACGTTTGAACATGTTTTATGTTATTGATTATCGTTTAATACGACGACCATTTCTCGAAGTGAGACCACTTCCTGCCATTAAACTTAGTGTTGTGTTTTGTTCACCGCTGGTTGGTAATTCTGCTAATTTTTTATTTGCAGCTTGATTTATTATTTTACTGATATTTGCTGGCATCACTTCAGTACTGGGTAATTTTACTGGTTGCTTAGGAGATCTGCGTATTAATCGTGCTAATCTATCCTTGATAGCGGAGAATGCCCTACTAGCAGCGTCACCGGCAGCACTAATACCTTTTTCACGAATAACGTCAATAGCTTTCATTCCTAGTTGTTTTGCGATAGGTATTGCTTTAGGAGACAATCTTTTGAATAAACCTTGGGCAACATCACCAATACCATTTCCGTAGAACGTTTTGTACACGGGTAATCTCGAATTTATTACCCTAACCATGGCTGGTCCACGTTGAGCAGTATGTATAATCATTCTATTATAGCAATTATATTTAACTAATTTAATCGCAATAGTAATCATCGATAATTTCGTTAATAAGAGACCGATACACGCTGGTGTCCATGATGCCACCGATAAATAATCGTTGACAGATAGATGTTATTTCGTTGATGATTTCTGGAGAATTATTACCAGCTCATTTTCCACCAACCAAAACTTCTAATCGATCAACATCGGCGAGAACACTGTTAAGACAAGTAACGAGACCACTTCCCGTTTTACCTTTACTAAAAGGTGATGGAAGATAACTAAGGAGATCTCGGGGTTGAGGGTTTGCTGGTGTGGATTTACAATATTCATCATAGTCATCATCGTCTTTTTCTTTTTTCTTCTTCTTCTTCTTCTTCTTCTTCTCCTCCTTCTTCTTCTTCTTCTTTAAAACGAGCTACTTCTTTTTTTACCTCCTCTTTAAAACGTTTAAAATTTTCATCACCGCTCTTAATCTCACTAAGATTATTAGCTGCGATGTACAGATCTGCAACCCAATTTTTCTCCTTCATTTTGTTAACAAACTCAGATTTTACATAGAAAGATCTACTTTCATATCCAAATGCTGCAACATCTACCGTCCGGGCTGGATCTTTCATAACTTCAATACCGTAGGATGTAAATTTATGCGATATTAATGATTTACGCGGTTCTTGTGGTGATGGTTCTTGTGGTGGTGGCTGTGTTTGTGGTGGTGGTTGTTGTTGTGATAATTGTTGAAGAACCGACGTCATTTTATTTATAGCTGTAATATAAGCAACATATCTCACACCGTTAGCTCGAGTTTGATCAACATTAAAACGTATACGATAAACCCATTTGTACCATTTCTCGCGACCTATAATGTCATCAGCATACTCGGGTTTTAGAAATTTTTTTCGTTCATCGTAAGTTAACACAGCAGCTTCAGCTATTTTATCTATACTATGAAGTTTTACAATCGCATCAACAAATTCCTCGTTAAATTTATCAACTAAATTAAGCACAGCTTGGGCTCCTGATTCTTGGTAAGTTTCTCCAGGTATTAGAGCTTGTTGAGCAGCAGCTATTTCGGCGGGAAGTCCTCGCAGAATTTTTTTGTTTTTTTAGTTCGTTCTGCTATTTTTTTGGTTGCCTCCATCACGGGGATAATACCTTTAGTGGTTTTTGTGATAGGTTTAAATAGCTTTTCTGTGGCTTCTGTAGATTCTTCTTATGTTTGTTGACGTTCTTGTAATTGTTGTTTAACACCATCATAAAGTGGAAGATATTTTTGTATCGCTTCTGATCGTTCTCTAGCTAATCTAGCTGAATGAACCTCACCAATCATTTATTGATATAATAACGGTTTAATTATTGTGGTATATGTAATAAATTATAAATTTCAGTAAAATATCTTTCATATTTTTTTCTTTTATTCTTTTTCTTTACGATAATCATCTTCTGTTGCAGTATTTCTTATGATTTTTTCTTCCTCAGATAGTGGTCTACCAAGTTGATTTTCTATAAATTCTTCAGGTTTACGAAGAAGATAATTTCTGTGTTTCATTTCTTCATAGAATATAAATCTGATGTAATGATCGGTGATATCATTAAAAATATTTTTAGCACCAATAACAGGAATAATTTCATCATTGATGCATCTGAATCCGATAAATTTATTCGGATAAATAAAGTAATGTTGATTTCCGTGTTCATCGGTAATTAATTTGTTATGGAAATAATTAATACTTTTATTTTCAGTAATTTTATTACGATCAATGAAATAAAAAAAACTAGTTAGTGTCCATGAATCGCTTATGGTTATCATTTATTAATATAATTAATTCTAAATTTGTGGTAATCTGGAATAAAAATTCTTCGAACTATTTTTTTTTTTAATTCGCAGCAGCAGCCCACAGGTATTGCGACCAAGTAACGTAAAAAATGCGCTGGCTCGAACGCAATTTGTAGGGTTCAGCTTTGCTGCTGCTAGACTTAACTCGCCTTTAACATAACATTTTGGAACCACAAGCCGCTTGGATGGGTGGTGACTGAAGTATCACATCACTTTAAAGGTTCTCTTAGTGGTCCCAGACCTCTAGCATTAGATGTGAGGAGGTGTAATGGTGGGGCGTTGAGTGGTGGGTGGCTGGGTGGCTGGGACGGTCACTCATTAATGGGCTGGGGACAAGGAGTTATATTTATGTCACCTGAGGCAAGCATTACATTTAACATCTACAGACTGCAACAAAATTTCACTAATTGTTACATAATGTTACACATTAAATGTCACAGCTTGTTACCCAGCCTAAAGATAACTAACAGAATGTCACAGACCGTGATTAATTCAATGTCATATGATGTTATAGTCATCATCACCAAAGCTGAATTGTACAGTATGCAATCATTTGTGTGTGTGTGTGTGTGTGTGTGTGTGTGTGTGTGTGTGTGTGTGTGTGAGAGAGAGAGAGAGAGAGAGAGAGAGAGAGAGAGATTTGGATTTTTAACGTAGCTTTAAAAAAAAATTTCAGTCATATCGTACGATGTCTGCATTGTGGCAGTTTATGGTGATGTCTAGCACTGGGGCATCATGCCGCAGACATGTAGCATGATATCCCACCCAGTCACATTATCCTGACACCAGACCGACTTGACCTAACACTAACCTCTTAATGCTGAGCACCAAGCGAGGCAGCTTAAGTACCATTTTTATAAGTCTTTGGTATAACTCGGCCGGATTTGTTTGTGTAGATCAGTTGCTATTACCATTAGATCGTAAATAACCGCTCCGGTGGCCTAGTGGTTAGAACGTCCGCCTCGGATGCGGGAGGTGGCGGGTTCGAACCCTGGCCGAGTCATACCAAAGACTTTAAAAAATGGTACTAACAGCTGCCTCGCTTGGCGCTCAGCATTAAGAGGTTAGTGTTAGGACTGGTCGGCCTGGTGTCAGGATAATGTCACTGGATGGGACATAATGCCACATGTCTGCGGCATGATGCCCCAGTGCTAGGCATCACTATAACCTGCCACACTACAGAGATCGTAGCGATATGACTGAAAAATTGTTAAAGCTACGTTAAAAATCTAAATCACACACACATTAGATCGTAAATAAAGGTCCCGAATAGACCATGCTAAAGATGTTCAGAGTGTCCGGCACAAGTGTCGATTGAACAGCGACATGTCGTACTTCGCTGCAATCGTGTTCTGCGTGCGTGAATTTGGCACACCTTCGTCGTTTTGCAGTAGCAAATGCATCCTCATAATCTTTGTCACCACACCGTTCAAGGTGAATAATAATTTATTTCATGAATGTGGTGCAAAGACTCAACCCATATCAAACGAGTTTTGGTTAATTTTGTGTCAATTCTTTGCGATTGAGGGTTATATAGATGCGTTAGAACTGTACATACAACACAATTGTCTATGAGAAAGCGCATAGTTGATGATGATCCTGGGCGTACTGATGCTGTATCTTCTTTAACTGAAATTTAAAAGGAATTTTAAAATCTTGTTATGATTTAATCAACATTTATGTGATTTTACGATACCTTGTAATTTATTCATAATTTCATAGAAAAGATTGTATTAAATAACATTCCATTTGTTTTCTGCTTTCTTGAAATGCAGTTGGAATCTGTTTTAATCAGCTTCGTATATTTGAATTTTATCTCATTTCATATCTTCCGTAACTTTATTTGTTAACATTGTTTACATTGTAGTCGCCTTGTGGCGTTTTTCATGTGTAATATTTTGAGTTTTTACTCGTGATGTTTTTGGACGTAATTTCTTTGTTCCCTTTTGTTTCATGATCAACGTAAATATGCAAGCCGTGCCTATCCAAGCGCATTCATTCTATAATGCGCTGTTTATTTTAAAAATATCAATTATTACCCTTGAGTTTATCTTTCACAAATTCAAAGATTTTAAACCCATTAATACTTCAATCCACGCACTCTTTTGTCAGTCCTATTGGAAGTAGATGCGTCTTTTTTTTAATGGCTTTATATTTTCAGCCGTTTCTCAACAATTAAATTTTCATCATGCACTTCCCATTTCACAAGTAAATAATTTTTTTTTGTTCATTCTTTACACTTAAATGTGATTTTCAGTATTATATACGTCACATCTTTCATGACATGAGGTAACACTTGTTCTGAAAATATAACGTGCAAGTCCTTTCCCTTCTGCAATATTTTATTTCAGTAATATAACAATATTTGAACCGACAGCTCGACCAAACTTGTTGTCAAAGCGTCGTTATCTCTTAATGATCTCATTGTTGCTCTAATGTTAACACTGATAATGTTGTTGTATTGTTAAACACTCTAATTGTTTATATAACCTGTCTGAAGACGATTGGAAATTTAACGTTATAAACGCCAATATGATTAACACTGAGGCCACTCAGGGCAACAACAGGAATTTAATATTAAAAATATCTATTGGATTAAGAACGATGGCTGGCTGTTTGGGTCTGTTAAATTTAACATGGTAGCTTAAACATCGTTAAGATATTCCTTCAGATAAAGTGTGCATGTGCCCTAAAAATCATGGAAGGATAACTCTTGTTAAAAATTGAAATGAATGAGATAACTCTTACATCCAATAAAAAGGATGGATTACTCTACCAAAAATTATAGAAAGGACATGACTTATACCAACTTCGAAAAACACAGGTGAGATCACTACCACTAAAAATATAAAAATAAGGAAATATCGCAGTAAAAAATTAAAGCGAAGATAACTCAAAAACAGTAAACCTGGCGATAGCTATCTCTAGAAAGTGAAACAGAAAAGGTGCAATAGCGTTTAACAAAAAAGTTTAAATTTAAAGGAAGATAACATTTTCACACAATAAAGGAATACAACTCTCACTTCAAAACTAATTTAGTAAGAAATGGAGATCATATATATATTTATTTATGTATTTATATTTCACTTCTGGAAAATATATGTTTTAAAAATTTTTTTCGAAATTTTGTCACATAATTTTTTGTTTGTTTAACATTTATTAAAAATGTGCTTTCTTACTTGTCTCAAATTTTTTTCTTTTTGAATTTTGTTTTATACTTCACATTGTGCTTTTAAAAATGAAATGTCTATAAATGTTTTAAAACAATGACTATTTGGTGTATTTCGCAAAAAATGTTTCTGATTGTTGATTTTTCCAAAACAAATATAAATTGCAGATTTTTCTTGATATTTTTTTTAATATGTTTTTTTTTCTTCTTCAGGTTGCTATGGATTTCATTTTTAAATGGCCTTTCTAATGTTTTGCAAACGTTGGATCTTTAAACAAAGGAACACATCTTTCGCTACAAAACTATTTTAGTAATAAATGGAAATCACGCTTTATCTTAAAATATAATTTATTCTTATGGTACAGTGTTTAAATTTATTTAACTTTCATTAAATTTTTTGCTTTGTCTTTCTAATTCTTTAATTTTTAAAATAATTTTTATTTTTTTTTCTGTTGTGTCCTTGCTTTTGTTTTAGATTATTATAGAATATTACTTTTGTTATCTTTGAATCTTTTGGAAAGAGTTAGCTTTTGTTTCTGTTTAATAATTTCATGTTGGGGTGTTCTACAGATATTATAAACTCCTGAGAAAGTGGCAGGTGTAAGGTGAAGTGGTTTGAATTTGAAACATGCACAATGGAGAGAACACTGGTATACCTACATATAACCTTCATTTATTGGGGCTAAAATATCTTTGGATATTGTGCTTATGGAAATTGTACATTGTTTAAGCACACAGTTAACCACAATGTTAGCTTCCATTTGCTCAAAAAGTCAACCTAAATTAGTCCAAAATCCATTATTTTTAACAGTTATTACAATACGAAAAACGATTTTTGTCAGATTAGTCAATACCAGCTTCTGAAAGTGCAAGGAATGAATCACAAAATATATACGCTGCAAAAATAGGACATCGGCTCTTCCTTTTACAATTTACCTCCGAAGTCTAGAATGTGAAATGTTAATGAAATGTTAAATAAGGCCAAGCTGTATACTCTATAAGCCAAATTACACCCATCACACACACACCAGACCGCTCCGGATGCGGGAGGTCGCGGGTTCGAACCCCGGCCGAGTTATACCAAAGACTTATAAAAATGGCACTAACAAATGCCTCACTAGGCGCTCAGCATTCAGAGGTTAGTGCTAGCACTGGTCGGCCTGGTGTCAGGATAATGTGACTGGGTGAAATCTCATGCTACATGTCTGCGGCATGATGCCCCAGTGCTAGACATCACTATAAGCTGCCACACTGCAGACATCGTAGCGATATGACTTAAATTTTTTTAAAGCTGCGTTAAAAATCCAAATCGCACAAACACACATACACACACACACATGCACACACACCGAATGTTAAAGAATTAAAAGTTCTTTTAACGATACCTACTTTTTTATATTAAGTAGCCATTGTAACCTGGGAAATTCTTTTTTTTTTTTTACAATCTAAACCATTGCAAAATACGTAATTGTAGACCGCCACCTTAGTGTTTTATAGGTTGTAGGTGACAGTTCGTAAATTGGTCCCTGTCTCATTTCTTAACCTAAGGCTGTGGTGTGACTTTTTGAGCTATTATTGTGTAATAATTAAAGATATGGATATATTTGTGAGTTTGGTCTTTCAGGCTTGTGTTGTTCTTGAAACTGATGTAAGGCATGTACATCTCATGTAGTCACTGCACAGTATGTACCCAGTGAAATACCAACAGTCGGTTATGAAGCAGAGCTAGCCACTCGTGGCAGTAGACATGTTGGTTCAAGACAGGTAGAATATCTCAAAAACTGCCTGGATGACTACTATTTTGAATTGCATCAAGCTATTAAGAACACAATGTTTTTCAAAATTATCACCCAGGCAAATGGCTTGTATGGGCACTGTGAGCATCACATGTCCTTAAAAATGGCCTTCGGACATGAAAAATACATGTATAAATTTGAGTCTCAGGTGCATCAACTTTTTATTCTGTGAGTTTCCACTGACTTGTCAGGTCAAGCGAATGATATTCTTAGGTTTTGCTTTATTACCTATCCTGAAAAAAATGGACCATTTTGACCTCACTCATATATTTTATTTTTTTATGATTTTTAATAGTAGGCAGGTGTATGCAACATCAAATTTGTACATAAAAACTGTCCCTTGCACCCTTAATATCATTATTTATGGTAAGTGGTGCTCCATTGAGATTGTAAGATTCTGTAAGAGTTTTCTCCATTTATTTAATTTGTTTTTTTGGTTTTTTTTTTTGGTGGGGGTGGGTGGGGTGGTGGTGGTGGTTGGTAGGCGTAATGCATCAAACATTTATCTGCTCTTTATTTTTATAAAACCAAAATTATATATAGTGGGATATGTCTCTACTTTATTTTCAATAGTAATTATGTCCCCTTTTAAAAATATGTTTAGTAATAGTAGTTGTGGTATATTGTTAACGTTTAACTCTTCTGCAATTTTAGTAATAGTTATCTCCTTTTATGTTTTAATATTTTTGTCAAGAATTATATCTTTCATTTTTTTAAAATATGTTGTGTATCAAGAAGTGTCTTCGCTTTTTGAGAGTTAACTTCTCTTTATATTTTATATTTTAGTAACAGTTGTCTTCCCTTCATTTTTTAATTGCGCATGTGGAAACTGCATGTTAAATTTTCACATAATCCCCATGGGGTAGCTTTAACATTAATTCCCGTTATTGCCCGGAGTGACCTTAATGTTAACCCTTTGCATGTTTTAACATTATGATCCCGTTCATTGTCCAATGTAGCACATTTGTGCTTCATAACTACTTTCAGACGACCAGACTTAGTATAAAGAGATACAAACGCGATAATAGCAGTTTTGTATTTCTTGTACTTATCTAGGTTAAAGCCTTCAACCCCAATGACTTTGTCATCATATCACGTGCGCATTCTACACGTGAACGTTACCCACAGGTGTGCCCCTGCAAAAGGAAAGTCATATTGTGTAGACTTCAACCAAAATCAGTCATCAACAAAACCTCTGATTTCATACTACTAAGTACTTGGTCTACAAGGACGACAAGGTCCACAAGGTCCATGGCCACGAGAAGTGCGCTGCGACTTCTTGTGGCCACAATCTTTGAACATGAGTATAGCCACAGATACAAGTTGTTGTTGTTGTTGTTGTAGGGTTTAACGCCATTTTTCAGCACATGATAGGCTATACATGGCGGCCGGTATACATGGCGGAGGAAGAACCCGGGAAAACCCCGGAAAGAATCACCGACCCATGAGAAGCTGCTGGCAAGCTTTCTCACGTACCCACATTGGCCGAGCCCGAGACTCGAACCCACGCAGACAGAGGTGATGGCAGTGATCCGTAACGGTGAGTGCTTTAGACCACTAGGCCAATCGGGGCCCACAAATACAAGTACATACGCGAAAACATATCTGAAGGTATATGCGAATATACATGATTTGCATCAACACCCGCATGGTCTTTAACTAAGACTAGGTAGAACCAAATAAGAAAACTTTGAGAACTTAAGAAAAAGAATAAAATATATTCTTTGTGGACAAGGGATGGGATATATCATTCAGGGAAGCAGAAAGAGGTAAGATCTTCTATGTAAAATCAGAATCAGATATCCCAGTATCTTCCTAATTCACATTAATTAATTAAAATCTTTAATCTCCGATTCATAAATTGTGCACAAAAGTTAAATAATTATGTACACTTTGCAATCTTTGTGAATTCTTTACTCAATTTCAACCGTCGCTTTGCCGAATTTGCACTTGCGGCTAATTATGTATAACTTTTCTCACTGATTTTGATTGACTCTTATCATTGTTTACACAATGTGTATGACATCTGTGTCTCGTGCTATAATTGCTTGAGTAAAGCTCTATTTTTAACTAACAAAATGTCATTCAGCTCAGTTCCTGGTTTATGTACATTTAAGACCAACAAGTATCAAGTATATGTGTATGTGTATATGTATGTACAAGTACATTTGTAAGTATATATATATATATATATATATATATATATATATATATATATATATATATATATATATATATATATATATATATATATATACATTTAAGCATGTACGTGTATGCGCATGAATACAAGTGTGTATAGGCATACAGGAATGTGTATCTGGCTATTTTCGTATAACCGTTGTGATCATTGGAATGGAATTTGCTATCCAGTCTTAAGGTGTTTACATTTTGACTTCATCTAAATTTAGTTGATCTGTATTTAATTTATTTAGTATATAGTTTGAACATTATATCAAGTATTTGTTCCAGCTTTAAAACCATTTCATCACTTCTCCAGCTGGATGCCAAATTAACCAGCAAATTATCTCAGTCTCTAGAAACTTGCAGGCATGATCTCATCTATTGTTTCTATATCTTTCTCACACTATTACTCTTTTCTCTATCTCCGTCTATGCACAATGTCAGTAACACAGTGTTGTACACTTAGATTCTTATATACGATTTTACCATATCTTGTCTTCAAAGAGAATACATCCATGGGCAACAGTTACCACATCATAAAATCTCTAATAATAATGGATAACTCCATAATGCAGTATAGAATCTCCATCGGGGTATTCAACAATCTTTCGGTGTTTTGCAGTAAAGCCATGAAAATCAACATAACAAATACTCCTCAGAGCATGTTTTATAAGCAATCAATTGCAATTGTTGCATTGCCTTTATAAAGAATATTTTATCAATTTTAACGATTTCACTCCTACCAACTCTTGGTGGGGACATTGAACAAACTCGGGACCTATCGAGGGTAATGAAATTTCTTTACTTCATTTAAATATTAGGATCATCCGATAAAATCATGATTATGTAAAAAAGTATAGCGGAGGAATTCTCAGTTTATGCTTTAGTGAAACACAATTAAATTCTAGCATCCATATGGATTGTTTAAAACTCGATGGTTTTAAAGAACCTATTAGAAAAGATAGAAACTGTCATGGAGGCGGCGTCATGGTATACGTTTCTGATAAGTTAATTTGCAAACGTCTGAACGATTTGAACTTTGGCTGTCACGACATTGAACTAACGTGGACTGAGATTACCTTACCCTCTCATAAATTAGCATTATGGGTATTGTACAGATGAAACTACTCTCCAACCAATTTCTGGAAACGTTTTGCGGCTTCAGTTGATATCGTCAGTGACAATTATAAACATATTATGGGGGACTATAACACGTGTCCTTTCTACTTCTGCAAATTCAGTTAATTTAATGGCAAGATATAGTTTACGTGTTATGTCTACTTCCAAAACCTTGCTTGATCCAATCTTTGTGGTACAAATATAATTCAGACAGACATCTTAAAAGTGGATAGAGAATTTAGTGATCATCATGTCCTAATACAGCAATCAGCGGTAACGTGCACCTCCCAGCGGCCTACATACGCCGTGCTTGGATTTACAACAAAGCTGATTTTAACAAATTGAACGCTCTGATAACAGAAACTAATTGGGCAAATCTATTGCTAACACCAAGCGATATTGATGTGGTAACTAATATATTCACAACCGAACTATTAGAATTCTCAACTTTGTGTATTCTTTGTACACCTGTAACAATTCGCTCAGCTGAGAAACCGTGGTTTGACTGCCAATTAAGAAAAAATGATAAGAAAAAGGGATAGAGCACGCAAATATGCCATCAATCGTCACAGGCCAATCGATTGGAACAAATTCAAACAAATCAGGAGTAAAGTAAACAACATGAAAAGGTGTGCTAAAAAGCAATATATGGATAATATTGATGCGCATCTTTCAGACTCTGAAAGATGAAAGAAATGCTTATGAAACATTTTGGAAAATGACAAAATCATTTTTAAATGAGATCAATCCTTCAAATTCTATTCCATCACTTACAGACACAAGAAATACTAATTCGGTTTGCATCTATGATAAAAAAGAAAAGGCTAACTTATTAATAATTATTTTACCTCAGTTTCAGCTATTCGCAATGGTAATATTCCTCTCCCTACCTTTCAGAAAAGATGCTCTGATACCCAAAACGAAGTTACTATTGCTGAAAAGGAAATTAAAGATATTATTAATTCCATTTCTGTCAATAAAGCCACTGGGCCTGATGGTGTAAGTCATAGAATGCTTAAAGGCGTTAGCGAAACAATAGCAGCACCGCTAGCATTGAAGGAAAACAAATTTCCAGATAATTGGAAACTTGCGCACATTCTTCCCATTCCTATAAAAAGGTGATCCACACGAGATTCCCAATTATAGACCAATATCTCTACTTAGCTGCTTCGCAAAATTCTTTGAACGCTGCATTTTTAAATAAGTATATAATTAGTTTCATACAAATCGTCATTTTTATAAGTATCAATCAGGATTCCTTTCTTTTCACTCCAGTGTTTTTCAGCTTACTGAAATGTATTATAGTATTTGCAGTTCGTTAGAACAATC
The DNA here is from genome assembly GCA_016617855.1 of Megalonaias nervosa. Lineage (NCBI taxonomy): Eukaryota > Metazoa > Mollusca > Bivalvia > Unionida > Unionidae > Megalonaias > Megalonaias nervosa. Next base: position 25,861 of record JAECUM010057614.1, read on the forward strand.
CCAAAATTCTTGTATTGTATTTTGTGATCTATCAAATGCTTTCGATCGGGTCAGGCACAGAGGCTTATTATTTAAATTGAAGGAATACGGCAGTTCGGTAATCTGATAAAAAAAAGTTTGAAAGTTATATAAGTTATAGAAAACAAGCGGTAGTTTTCATGATACTTATTCATGGGAAATGACTATAAATACAGGTGTGCCGCAAGGATCCGTGCTTGGACCACTCTTGTTTTTAATCTGTGTTAACGATATTGCCGATGGTATGGGCTCTCTCACTGGTCTTTTTGCAGATGATTTATCTCTGCATTATTCCTCCCATTATTGTGTTGAAATAGAGCTCGTCATGAATAATGACCTAATAAAACTGCATAGCTGGTCCAAGAAATGGCTCTTAAAGTTTAATAAAAACAAAAAACAAAAAACAAAAAAACAAAACAACAACAACAAAAAAAACAGTGGTTACGTTTTTCACGAATAAAAAAGTAACAAACAATCCTGAACTTGTTTTTGATAATATCTAACTTAAATATGTGGAATCCCATCGCCATCTCGGATTAATACTTCCATCAAATACCAAATGGACTTGTCACATTGATAGTATTTTAAAACAGCATCATATCGAATAGCTAACCTACGAAAACTAAAACAAAAACTAAGAAGGCAAATTTTATCAAAACTGTATATAACTTATATCACGCCTATACTGGAATATGCCAGTTTAGTCTGGGACGGATGCTCGTTGATCGATTCAGAAAATTGGAAAAACTATAGCTCGAAGCATCAAGAATAGTTACAGCACTTCCAAAATAGACTAGTAGGCAATCTCTATTTTGAAACAAGGTGGGAAAGTCTGCAGTCTAGAAGAAAAAGACAAAAATCGCTAACACTCTACAACATTAAAATGAGCCAAACTCCAGACTATATCTTTGAATTACTCCCTCCCCCTGTGTCCGAACAGACCAATTACAACCTTCGACGTTCAAACAATATGGTTATTTGCATTTTCAGGTAAATTCTACCAAATCATCTTTTACACCTTCAACATAATCTTTGTGGAACAATTTCGAACGGTATACTCAGTGTAGTATGTCTTAAAGTGCTTTGAAAAAATGTTTATGTCCAAAATCGTATCTTGCAAAATGCCAAGATTTTTAATCGAACAATGGATATTATCCATACTAGATTACGACATAATTAGGTTCGTTAAAGCTGATCTTTACCGTGTTCAATTTGCTGACACTCCTTTTTGTTCATGCAGTGGGATTAGCTTAGATTTACTGCTTTGGGGAAAGGGTGATGCAGATTAAAAATATAGAATTTTGCATCATGTGTGCAAATATCTAATCGCTACTGGACGATTTCTATAACTTACTCAAATCGTGATTAATGTCATTGTACCCCCCCCCCCAATTATTTTTCAATATTATGTTGTCATGTTGAATATGTTGCAATACTTGTGTCATATAGGGAGAGGGCTAATTTAAGTTGTAATACTTGTGTCATATAGGGAGAGGGCTAATTTAAGTTGCAATATTTGTATCATATAGGGAGAGGGCTAATTTAAGTTGTAATACTTGTGTCATATAGGGAGAGGGCTAATTTAAGTTGTAATACTTGTGTCATATAGGGAGATGGTTAATTTAAGTTGCAATACTTGTGTCATATAGGGAGAGAGCTAATTTGAGTTGTTAGAACTTGTGTTCAATCCTACTGTATTCTACTGTGACAAAAAATATGTTTAAAACAAAACCCTCATGGTAACAAAAGGGACCGGGCACACACAGTTGGTTCACCGACCGGTTTGTGAGTCGCTTTATCCCATCCATTCTTCCTCGATTTGTTCTCCAACTTCACCTAACAAATTTTCTGCCAATCGTTTGCCTCCTTTTAGCTGCCGTATTTCCATAACATGCTTATGATTTTTGCAGTGATTGTGTCTGGATACTGCTGAAACCATTTTAAATATTACGAGCTTATGTAATGGCATCGTAATATTTTGATCGCTTTCATCTATATTTTTATCCAGCGACTTTATTTGCCTTTGTAAATCATCGACTATTGCCGTTATTATACAGAGATGATCAGTTATGGACTGCAGACCTATCTTGCCAATATTAGATGTTTTCATTGACTTAATATTATCAGTTATAGGCTGTATATCTTTTGTATCGATATCAGATGCTTTTGCAACTGGGCAATTTTTGAAAGCATTCTAAATTTGATATAATCTGGTTGAGCTGATTCCATACTTTTCTTGGACTTCTTTTGCAAGAATGGAGCCATGCAGGCGTTGTATATTCGCAGTAACCTGCGGTGTAAGATCATCTTGCTTTTCGGCATTTATACACTTTTTATGTTTTAAAAGGAAATGACTCAACTTTTACTGACTGTACATTCACTACCCTGGCTCTGTATCTGTACACAGAGTGTCCTTTTCCATCAACATGGTGTCGAATTCAGCCATGCAAATCATTTTATCCTCAATAACAATCGGGTACAGCTTCATAATTGTATTTAAATTATGTATGAGGCCGCGAAAAGTTATGAAAAGACACATATTCTCGAATGCAGCCACAATACAATTATTTTATCAGCGTCTTCAACGAAAATTCCAATTAATGTGCCTATAATAGTTAACGTAGTCGTGACTTCCGCCGTACCAAGGCCAACGATGGTTGTCGCGGATATTTCGCAAATAGTATTAACCACACACGTGTTTGCATTTCAAAAGTAGCGAGGTTCTCGCGGTGATTTCATCTCGCTCTGTTGTTTAGCTTCGATTATTTTCTCGCCTCTGTAAGTTTCAAGGTCTGTCATAGTTCTTCTATTAATAATGTGATCGTGGGCTATATTTGCTCAATAGGCTGGCCTTGATCACGTGCAAAATGCACACGCACTTCTAACCAATAATTCTTTTCTACTGGTACAACAGTCATACAATCACAGAAAATCTCTGCCTGAGGAATAGTTAAGTCTCAAGCAATAATGCGTTTTTGGGGTCTGGCATTGCGTTCCTATACAACCATGCTGATGACGCCATTGATATAGTTTCGGGAATGATTGTTTTCGCCTTTGCACAAGAACATTACACGGACAAATGAGTCCCTGTTGAACAACAGTCGAGATTCTTTTCTACTTGGTTGAGTCATTGTTGGTGCAATATATTCAACATGGAATGCAACCGGATGGAATATGTCGGTGAACTCCACTTCATCGTTATAGAAACAATTCGTGAATGATCTGGTTGCGAATGTTTGGTTGCGTAGTCAACGACAAAGCGATTTCACATGCTAATGCAATTATTTCAAGATCTCTTTGCGTTGGTATTGGTACATTATGGAGGTTCCAATCATTAATCTCTATTTTACCCTCAAGAAGATTATATTTTAGTGTTTATGATGGTATTTTTAATGTCGTATGTTTGAAGCAGATATGCATCATCAAGTTGAGCAAAGTCACTATCAATATTGGCATCACTGGTCACCCGATCCACCACCCCGTCGGCGAATTCCGGAACCTCATCAACGCGGTCAGAAAACATCACGTCTATTTAACATTAAGTCCAATCTGAAACACAAACATCAATGACGGTTAAGCACCAGTATGGAAAGACGTTGATTCCTTGAAACTGAATTTCATCTCCAACAATTAATGATGCTGATGCTGTAAATGTTAAAACTTCTGCACAAAAACATTTAGGTCTATCAAGGTTGATATGTCAAGAGAACTGACAAGAAGTCAACAATTTGCTAAGTTTTACGCGTCCGTTTCTTCCTCTGCATCTTTTGTTAGTATGCTCCATGAAGTTAATACATGTGGTGAGGAGGGCACCTCTACGATCTAATTATCCATGTATTGTTTAATCTCCATATTAGCAGTACTGACATAGTCTTTGATAAAAGCAACCGACATAGCAGTCCTTGATTCCACTTATTTCGCTGATTTCAGCCAGATTGTTTGCGATGGCGTCTCGCAGCTTCACAACGTCATGATTGTCCACATTAGATTTTTGCAGTTTTCAAGTTCGACCTTCAAAAATCATAAGCTCGCCCAGGTCGACGTCAATAACAACCCGGCGAGTAAACTCGGTAAAATCCTATTTGGAGCAACCCTCTCAGATCCATATCATCGCCGCGTCAGGCTGAGAATTGTCTATAAATATTCATAGGTATTTGGATTACTATTAAACTTGCTTTCTCAGTTCCAATATAATATCAAATGTGCGCGTGGTGTTGATGAACGCTCGAGTGCTTGTAGCGTTTGTCCACATATTGGCCCGCTAACCTAGTTTGCAATGGCAGAATCGAATAAAACAGTGGTTGTCGTCCACCGCATTGGGTTAAATAGTAAACAACTTCATGTGGCTATCAAAGCCTGTACGAATCAAA